>VDFB02196761.1:0-40252 GCA_007258455.2 Sequoia sempervirens | reverse complement strand
GGAACCTAAACTGAAGCAACAACCAGAGGTGCTCTTCTGATCTATGACACAACTTGCCCAATCAGAATCAGTGAAACCATGTAACTCCAAGTCTGCATTTGAAGTATACCTCAACCCATATCCAACTGTGCCATGCAAGTATCTCAGGATATGTTTAGCTGCACCAAGATGTATCTGTCTTGGATCACACATAAACTGGCTAAGTGCACTCACTGCATAGCAAATATCAGGTCTAGTGTTAACCAGATACATCAAAGACCCAATCAACTATCTATACAATGTAGGATCCACCAAGTCTGAATTAACTGCAGCCTCCTTCAACTTATGAAGGTTGGTCTCCATTGGTGTAGACATGGATTTGCAATCCATCATGCCAAATCTCTTAAGTATATCAATGGTGTATTTTCCTTGACTTAGAATCATCTCATCTGGTTTTTGCCAGACTTCTAGACCAAGGAAGTAATGCATGAGCCCAAGGTCCTTCATCTCAAATTCTGAAGTCAAGTCCTTCTTGCATTCTAGAATCAGGTGATCTTCTCCAGTAAGGATCAAATCATCAACATATAAAACCAATATTAGTGCATCACCATTGATTACCTTGAAATAGAGATTTGAATCAGCATCATTATTCAGGAAGCCCAAACTAGATAGGTACCGATCAATCCTTTCGTACCAAGCACGAGGAGCCTGCTTAAGACCATACAAGGCCTTCTTCAGCTTACACACATGTGACTCCTTCTCATGAACTTCAAATCCATCAGGTTGCTCAATGTAAACTTCTTCCTCAATTACGCCATTGAGAAAAGCTGTCTTCACGTCCATCTGATGAATCTTCCATCCTCTCGATGCAGCAATGGCAATGATGGTTCTGACAGAAGTGTAACGGGTAACAGGAGCAAATGTTTCTTCGTAATCAACTCCCTCTTTCTGAGAAAACCCTCGAGCTACAAATCTTGCCTTGTACTTCTCAATGCTCCCATCTGCAGCATGCTTGATTTTGAAGAGCCATTTCGAAGATACCACTGATTTGCTCTTAGGTCTAGGAACAATATCCCAAACATCATTCTTCAGAATTGATTGATACTCCTCTGCCATTGCATCTCTCCAAACCTGATGACTGAATGCTTCTTCAACACATGAAGGTTCTGAATCAATAATCTGACTCATTAAGGCAACATAATTGAAGAACTTATGAGGCCTTTTACTTTCTCTGAATGTGCCTCTAGGAGCTGCAAAGCTTTCTGCCTCTTGCATAGTGCGCCTGGCCCATAGAGGTCTCTTTCTTCCAATGACAATGTTAGTAGGCCCATCAGTAGGCTCCAAGGGTTCAACAGGATCAGTATCTTCTTTTGGTTCAACAGTCTCCCTCTGAATCTCAGGAGTATGGTCAACTTCCATATCCTGAGGAGACTCTTCATTACTGATCTCCAAGTGAGTGCCCTTGGATCTTCTAAATGCAATGTCTTCCTCAAAAGTAACATCCCTACTGATCTCAATCAACTTTTGTCCTGGAATGTAAATTCTGTAGGCTTTAGATGTCTCGCTGTAGCCCACAAAGATGCCCTTCTTTCCAGAGGGCTCCAACTTAGTTCTCTTCTCCTTTGGAACATGGATATAAACAGGACATCCAAAGATTCTTAAGTGACTAACTTCTGGCTTCTTCCCTGTGAAGGCTTCTTCCGGAGTTATATTCTCCAAGACCTTGTGAGGACTTCTGTTCTGCACATATACAGCTGTCCTGGAGGCTTCTTCCCATAAGAAAGTCTGCAAATCTTGATCATGAATCATGGCCTTTGCTGCTTCCATGATTGTCCTGTTCTTTCTTTCTGCAACACCATTCTGCTGAGGATTATAGGGAACACAGAACTCCCTCTTAATCCCTGCATCTGTACAAAAGTCTAGAAAACTACTAGAGGTGTATTCACCACCATTGTCAGATCTAAGGACCTTAATTCTTTTACCAGAAAGGTTTTCTACTAAGGCTTTAAACTCCTTAAATCTAGCTAATACTTCCTCAGACTCTTTAGACCTCAAGAAATAAATCCAAGTTTTCCTAGAGTGATCATCAATAAACAGTACATAATACAAAAATCCGCTTGAAGACGGAACATACATAGGACCACATAAATCTGAATGGATGAGATCTAAAATACTCTTAGATCTACTTTCACTACTATGAAAAGAGGCTTTTACATTCTTACCTAGAGCGCAACCCTTGCAAGTGCCTTCATGCTCCTTGTCGAACTTGGGTAGACCTGTCACCATCTTTTCCATAATGGGCAAGGCACGAAAGTGTAGATGTGCCAGTCTTCGATGCCAAAGATCACATAGAGAAGAAGTATCATGAACCAAAGCTTGTAGAGGACGAGTGCAAACCCTGTAAAGACTTTCATATCTCACTCCAATAACTTGAGCATCTTTGAAACTAGAGTTCTCCATCCATACAAGAACTTTGCCTTTTGAGAAGGCAATTTGATATCCTTTATCTTCTAGGGCTGAAATAGAGATGAGATTGCGCTTGATCCCCGGAACATAAAGAACATTGCTCAACTGAAGTGTAATACCTGAATCCAAATGGAGAGTAGAGGTCCCAATCCCTTTCACGGTGTAGCTAGCATCATCTCCAATGATAACTTGTTCCAAAGAGTCTTTCTTCACCAAGCTTGATAAGTGCTCCTTGAACCTGGTGATGTGACGAGAAGCACCACTATCAATCAACCATGTGTTGGTGTCAGTGGCAACATTGCTTGACAAGGCTGAGCAAAACATATATTCATCCTTCTGAGGAGAAACATTCTCTACATCTGCAACAGAGGCTTGATGCTTAGGTCTGTCAGGGCAGTGTTTAGCAAAATGACCAAACTTATCACACCTAAAGCATTGAATTTTAGACAAATCTCGCTTCTTCTTGGGAGGGGAAGCATCATCATTTCCTTTATCACGATTCCTTTTGAAGTGACCCTTCTTTCCGCCTTTTCCTTTCTTCTTCGAAGCTTGGGCTACAAGAACATGGATTTCTTGATTAGAAGAACTTGGGCCAACACCTCTAGCCATCAACCTTGATTCCTCTTGGATGCAGTCAGCCCTCAAACGATCAAACTTCGGAAGTTTAGACCTTGCACTAATTCCTTGAATATAGGACTCCCAAGATAATGGCAAACCGTTGAGTGCAAGCATTGTCAAGTCTTTATCTTCAACCATATGACCAATTGTAGAGAGTTGATCTCTCAATTCTGCAATCCTCATGAAGTAGGCGATCACGGTCTCTCCTTTCGACATCTTCACATGATGAAGTTGTTGCTTCAGCGCAAGAGCCCCACTGGTGTTGTTGATTTCATACATTTCTTCCAAAGTTTTGAACATCTCCCTAGCGGTCTTCAACTTGGAAACAATAGGGACGATGTGGTCCTTCACGGAGTCGACTAGCAACTTCTTTGTTTTGATATCTTTCTTCCTCCATTGCAGCTTCTCTTCTTCCTCTTCAGGTTCGGGAACCTTGGACTCCGCAAATTCAACCAAGTCATTCTCCTCCAATGTAAGCATGATTCGGAATCTCCAAGAGGTGTAGTTAGAGGCTCCAACGAGTCTATCTTCGATCTTCAATCCGTTCACCATTTTGAATGAAGTGATGATAGATAGGACCCTTCAACAAAGAATAGAATAAGCTGTGAAAGCACAAATCTAACCACGATCTTTCTTCACACCCGCTCTGATACCATGTTAAAGTAGTGATCAGATTAGTGCACAGAAAATTAATTTAAAATCAGATACAGAAACACAGCATATACCCTGGGAAAACCCTCCTCTTGAGGGAGAAAAACCCAGCAACAAAGATCTCTCTTTTATATATATAAGTAAGGCAGTAATTCTCTTTACAATGAGGCCAAAACAAAGCCAATAATCAGCATCAACTCTAGATGCAATAATAGAAGATACACTGCTCTTCCTAGTAATCTGAAACTGCACTTAGAGATATTCGCAATCTGCTCTCAAAGGAATTCGCACTTGAATGAGGGAATAAATCGAACTAAAAATAATATATTGATTGTGAAGTAGCGAACTCAATATATATAGCCAACTAAAGAAATATCTCAAAGGATGTGACCTTTCATATTGCAAAGTCGGCCTCATGCAAAACATTATCAAGAAGTCGGCCACTTAAAAAATTGCCACTTCATTATTGAACTCGTATCTCTTTAAATGCATCTGTTATCAAAAGAAATGTCTCTTCATTAAGTCGCATAAAATAATTAAATAGTCAAAGGCTATATTTAATTATTGTCTTCATACGTATTGTGCTGGAAAGTATTCGCCTGAAGCTGCCATGATCTTCAACAATAATGACATATTCTTCAAAAGCTATTCTTTGAAAACAGTTCTTGGACCATGTAGAACTCCATTAAGCTGCTTCATAACCCTTGTAAAGGTGTAGTTCTTGAGTTGAATTCCCAAGTTCTTGGATTACCATCTCTCTAAACTCTCAAATTATAGATATCCCGAATCATTGGAAAACAACCCACGCTAATCTTTATCTATATTATATCCCTTCCTGTCCTCAAAAAATAGGATTTTTAAAATATATATGATTCATCAACAAATTCTTCAGCATTACTAATGGCTGGAGGATCTTCAACAATGGCCATGTTAGTTTCATTTAGTTTTTCTTTGACATTTCCTTTGAGAACATCATTGGCTCAAACTCTACAGTTCTAGGCTATGAGACTAATTTTCTTGCAATAGTAACATTTAGTCCTCTTTTTGTCCTTATTTGATTTTCTATGATTATTTCTTGTTTATGATGCTATCTTAGTTTGAAGATCATCTTTTTTATCTCCTACAATTGTTGTCTTTTCTTCAGCTAGGAGAGCTGAAATCATATCTTCTAGAGTTTGAGAAGATAGTTGACTAAGAGTAAAGATGACATTGTTGAATTCAGGAGGCAAATTGTTTCACAAAATGGTTTTGGCATCTTTGTCATCCATTGAAGCATTGACTTTTTCTATTTGACAAAGGAGAGATCTTAGACTACTTATGTGGCTAGACATGGTGACTTTGTCGGCTACCATGAATCTGAAAAGCTAGAGCTTTAGGATTTTTTTTGCATTGGCTGCTTTTGCTCCATATAATGTATTCAAATTACCCTAGATTTTCTTAGATGATTTTACTAGATTTGTATGATGTAACTTGGAATCAGAGGGAGTAAGAAAATAATTGCTTTGGCTTTATCATCTTTTGCTTTGTCAATTTAATAATTTATTGGCATTTGTAGGTGGTTTCTCATTTCCATTTACTATTCCCTATAGGTTCTTGTGTATCAACTACATATGGATTTTAACTTTCTAGGTGTGGAAGTTGAGGCCATAATATTTATCTAATGAAATTTATATTTCCAAAAAAAAAAAATACCCATAAGATTTTTGAAAAAATGTCAAATCCTAATTAAATATTTAGACTCTAAAACTTTTGAAATTAGATTTGAAATAAAAATACCTAAAACTTTCTAGCATTATTTGTGTGCCCTAGGTATAGGATGAATAGTAGAAATCAAAAACTTCATACCCTAATTACTATAATAAAAGGATGTTTCGTTGGTTCTCCAATTGACAAGTAGATAGTCTTCAAGAATTTCTCAAGTTCTATGCTCAAAACTATCACCAGGTTGGCCAATGAATGGGAGAAAATTGGATACTCTCTCTTGCACTTCAGGCTCTGCAAAGCCTAGGCGAGTAGACCTATAAGATGCATTGGCTAAAGATATACAACAAATTGGTGTAGTAGTTCTTAGCAGATGTAAAGATTCAAACACAGTGACAAGGTTACAAGCAACAACTTACTTTCATGTATCTTTAACTTCTTAGGTATGAGTCCAATAATAATTTACACAGTTAAATTATTTTTAGTGAGTTTTCCATGATTTGAGATATTGTGGGTTGGGAGAAGGTATTTAGCCTATGGATCAGTGCCTTGTCGATGGAGTTTTGGGCTTTCGGGGCTGGATGGAAAAGATGGAAATTCTTGTTGGCACTTGTGAATTTGATGAATTTCCAATGCAAAATTATCCTTGAATTGGTGAAAAAACCCCATTTCTAAGCCTCACGACATCCAGTTAGCCTGAAGCTTCTGACATTAAAATTTTTAAATCTGTGGCTCGTCATGAAAGTCTATTTGGCACAAAGTTTTTATATTTCATGGAGATCATGCAAACCCGGTTTCGTGGTTTTTGAAAATGTTTTGAGCCAAATTTTAATGTGTCGCCATTTGCAAGCGGGTTCGTAAGGTCCTATAAAAAGTTCCAAATTTCTTTGTTTTGGCAACAACCCATTTGTTTGTTTGACTTACCAGCCCCTAGCTCTGTTTTCGTGATCATTGGAGAAGTTTAAGTGCTAGAACGAAAATTTGGTTTAATAGCTTGTCAGAAGGCCCAAATTACAAAGGAGCCCCTAAAATTTCATTTGCTGTGCAATTTTCGGCAACATTACAAGGATTTACATAATTGATTATGACTCTTAGCAAGTTTTCACGGCTCTTGGAGGTTGTGTGCTTCCGTGGTGTCGATACTATTGTTTAGCCTACTGAATAATTAAAAGTTGCCATTCATTAAGGTTTTAAAATGTTAATTATTCCCCTTTCCAATTATCATCATTATATTGTTATTTAGTTATTTAGGTTGGCCTATATAGGGTTATCTAAGTCGGCCTGGGTGATATCCTAGGAATAAATAGGTATATATAGGAGGTTGTGAGTCTTATTTCATCATCATATTGTGAATTGTGTTCTCGTTGGAGATATTTGGAGGTTTGCCCCCTCAAAGTGGCTTGTTATTCTCAGTTATTATCAAGTATTTGCAACATATTTTCTATCATATTCTTCTGTTGTGCAAGTTATTTCATTACAAAGACCTTAGGCAAAAAAATCATGTGGCCAAGCCATTGTATATGTGTGCTTAGTGCCCAGGCTTTAAGGGTGGAATTTCTTAGTAAAATATCTGAAGCCAAGCATGCACCTTGGATACCTTGTCCAGCTAAACAATAGCAAAAGGTGCTCCTTCTATGTCTTGGTCAATTTTCCACTTATCCTTTTTCAACTATGCCACCAACAACCTTTGAACCTCATCGTCATTTTCATATTGAACAGCTGCATCCTCCATCACCCTAACAGAAGTTGTTAGTCGAAGGACAGAAACTATGATATGACAAACTTGGAAACTGATTGGGAAGATCACCAACTGAAATTGGTTAATATCAATCTTGTGGACAAAGAGGAAAAAACAAGTATGGACATTGAGTTTTGTAAGGTTGTAACACCACCAGATGGCACAATCTGTTCTACAGATCACATTGACTAAGAAGTGCCCAATGATATTGATGATCTAGGTATCCTGCCACTATTCCTTTGATCTCCCTACCCGTATTGATCACTGAGCTATCTAGATTTTCTAACCAACATTCTCATTTTGAAGTCTGTAATGGCTTTCAAAAATGACACCTTATGAGATACCAGTTTATCTTTGTAGTCCAGTTCCACCAAAAGCAGCAAGTTAAAGCTTCTTGTTTCACACAGACTTTGGCCATGCTTCACACCAAAATTTATGATATTCTCCATAAAACTTGCAATTCAAGGCACTCCATGACTCTCATTGAGCACCTCATTCTTTCTGCGTTACTGATCACTTTTAGTTATCTTTTTGATGAGAAGACACTTCACAATAAATAACATCACATGCTGAAGACAATCAGATATGAGCCTTCTGCTATTCTTCAAGCAGTTGACTTAATGCTCGTTGTTTAGATCTTGCAACTCAACTTGGCTTACATGTTATATCTCAAATTGTTCACACAATTTTAATTCTGAAATGTATGCTCTTTTCTCTACTAATGGACTGCAGAAGCATAAATGCCTTAATCCATCTTGTTGTCACTATGAGGTACCTTAAGCCATACAAGGCAAAGGTTCCATAATAACACGGAATCAATTCTTTGTGAACACATCTGTGGAAAGGTTTCTTCATCTAATCTAGAAGTTGTGGACTTCTTCCTCCTTGCAGGGAGTATATATTAAGATTCATGCTTATATTTTGTTGTGTGTTAGCTTTCAGCATTATCTTTTAGCTTTTTGCTTGACAAGCAGAAACATTCTCTCATTATACATACATATTTATGCTTTTGAACAATTTAAACTAACAGTTTGGGAAAGCATGTCTTGCTTGTGTTTTCAGCTGTTCCTGTATGCATTTAGTTTTCAGTGGTTTGTGTTCTGAGTGAGTTATATTACCTGGATATTCTGTGTATGAGCACCTTTGAAGTGGGAGATTCTAGTGCATGCTAAACTGCATACATCTTGAGCCTTTGTTTTATATAACCAAGCTACAACTACTATTAAGACGAAGGAATTTTTTGATTCATTTACATTTTTCACTTATATGAGAGTAGATGGCCTAAAATGCATTGTAGGATATTTGTTATATAATAAATCCTTGAATGGTATTATTAATGATCTGAGAAACGAGTCTTAAATTAGGAGAAATCACTGTCTTTGGTTTTAATGATTTGGTTTTATCTGCAGATTTTGTCAGCCTTAGAAATTGTGAGACAAGGGGCAGATGTTATGCCAAGAGAACAACTTAATAATGTATTAACAGCTGAACTAGGTACAAATTGGCAATCCAAGCTAAGAAGCTTTGACTACGAGCCAATGGCAGCTGCAAGCATAGGTCAGGTATTTTATCATGCACAACTTTGCTTCTCATAAAAGGATTGAATTCTTTATTAGTGATTTCTAGTAACAGTTATGGTAATTCTACTTTGACAACTACATAAATATAGTGGGTTAATACTAGTTGGAAGCTCTGTTTTGCTGCTTGTAAGCATATAAGAGAAGTGTGTGTTTTAGAGTGAAGGAATGCTAAACCCTATAAATATAATTAGGAAGCTAAGATGAGATGTAACAATGATGTGACTAGACATTCTTAGTAGTTAAAGATTATATTTTTTCAAGCAATAGAATGTTGGTGTTCATTTAGACTATAGTAAAATTGGAATGTTCATACTCAAATGTCAGCCTTTAGTATTACCACTGTACGTTGAGATGGCTGCAAGTTTGCAACCTTGTCTGAGATGCCTTAACAATGAACAATTGAGCTGTTTGTCACCATCATTTTTACAGGTCACACACAAATTGTCATTATCATTTGGTAAGGGGTAAACCAAAGGCAATTAAAAACTGGGAAGTGACCACTTTCTTCAACTGTTCTAATTGTAAATCAATTGGGGTACATGATAAGTTGGGGTATAGTGGTGTCACAGATTGGTTCTTTTGAAGACATACAAATTGGGCCTAAAAGGAGTGAAGATGCCATTTGTTCTTTTTCATACTCATCTAATGTAATAGTGGATCTGTTGGACTGGTTTCTTTATGCATTGGTGTGGATGTGGTATTTTTTTCATACAAGGCTTAGGGGATATTGAAGGACATTTGATGCATAAGTTCATCTTGTTTGAAGGGGTGGATTAGACTCAGCTTGATTCATTGGTGTCTAGAAGTGTCAGTGAAGATATTTCTTATTTATGGTGCAATGTAATAATCATTGCAGGGTGTTAGTTCAAATCCACATAATTTTCTTTTGCAATCACTTGAATTTTAGCTCTTTTTGATCACCAAATTCCCGATCATTTAAAACAAGGATAATGAAATTAAATAAAAAGATATTGGCAACTAGCTGACCAAAATTACATTAATTTCAAACTCATAGAATTGATCAAAGCCAACATGGCTGATAGTGATAAGCAAATTCCAATCAAGCCAAATTGGCTGAATACAAGTGGAAATGGGTCAATGCGAAAATGACAGACTATATCACCCGATTCAAATACATGCAAAACTAGCGGATAATATATTGAAAATTAAATAGACTAGCGGATAAACCAATCATGGTCTTCTAACAATGATTGTATGGATCCGGTGGTGAACCATCTAGGATCTTTTAACAATAACATTGCTAAGATTAACTGGTGGTAAACCGTCTAATTTATTACAATCTTGAGAGGAAAGTAATTATTTCACTTTACCAACCACATCTTGTATTATCTCAAACGAATATACATCATTATGCAAGAAGACATTTCATCAAACAGATTGAAGGTAAATTGAACACACATAAAACATATACCTAGATTAAGCTGATATAAATTTGAGAGTGCAAAGAGGGATGTATTAGTGCTGCAACCACTTTAGATCAATTGTAGGAAACTTTATTATCAATTGCGAAATCCAATATATTTGGTAGAACAACACACCTAGAAGTGGATGATGATTAAAATTATGCGAGAGATATCAACTCAACTTCCCCTGATAGAAAATTTGATAATGGAGAGCAGTATGGATTGGTAAATGTCAGCAGATAGTGGCAATCCAATTAGCTACTATCATGAATGAGCAATGAACATTAACCAAACGGAGCTGAAGACACCAATATAAATATTGATCTCCTTCAAATCAACAGTTGGTAAAAACATATATTAGTATTCCTAGCTGCTTCCATAGTAAAGTTCAATCATAATATTAAAGTCAGCCCAAAGCATTCGACAACAGAGATAGCAACTATTAATACTTTCCTTATTCTTTGGCCACTTCCTCTATGATGTGGACCCCAACCATAAGTTGCACATAACAACAACATATTATATTATTTACTTCCCTTTGATCGCAGCAACCTTTCCATAGGAAATATTCCTATTTGTAGCTAGTGTGAAAAAGAGCATCCAAACATTGAAGAGAAACACTGCCCAGGATATTAGCGCTTCAAATACTCATGATTACTGTTATATTCGTGAAGCTGGTGAAAATAATCAGCAACCAATCTTTATAAAGCTCTTTCTACATATGACGGGCCCCACAATAATTAAAAAGAAACTATGATTTCTCTTGGAAGTTACAATTCAAAAAGAGTACGGATCCACATTGTTTAGCTCTTCAAATCAAAATAAAGGGTGCCATTCAGATGTATCAAACCCCTTTGAATATTTGAACTTATAATATCAATCTTTAAAGTGAGTTTACTTTAGTGTTCCACGGAGTTTCGGGGACAGGGATGGCGGGGGACGCGTTTCTGGGATGGGAGTCGGGGGGTCTAAGTTTGGGGACGGCAAGGGAACGGTGGGGGGGGGCCGGCGGCGGGGCGTCGCTGAAATATATATAGTACTTGAAAAATTAGTTATAAAAAGATGTATAACAATATAATTATATAACTATAGAAGCCTAAGGAATAAGTAAAGTTAACACATAAAAGCAAAACTTAAAACTTAAAAGTTTAAACACATTGCAATGATTTATCATTTCATAGAACTAGTGAACCACTGAACATTGAAAAAGGCAGTCAAACCAGGAGTTAGGCTTTGGGTTATCAAAGCCTCTATGAGAATAATCTGCATCATATAAGGAATTATATATATTTAGAGACCAATGAGTGAGAAAGGAGACTGAGCGCAGCAGTAAAAGGAAAAATCTGCCACTGCAAGGAGTCCTACGTGCAGACTGGGAAGAGGACAAAACAGATAGGAGAAACAGTCAACAATTTTTCAAGATTAATTCATATTGCAGCCCAGTGCCTCACAGCTTCAGCAGCGTTCTCTTTCAGTCTTTAGACCAGTCGCACAAAGTCTTCAAGCTCGCATGATAACACGAAAGGATGAAAATAAAAAGGTAAAACATTATTTGACTTTAAAGTTGAATACATAGGTTTTAAAATTAAAAAAATTAAACATAAAGTTAAAAATTTTAAACTTTCATTTGTTAAAATCAATATGTTTTAATGATTTTTGAAGGGGACTTCTAGGAGTTTCCTCAGGTTGAGGGGACGCTTGGAAGTCTCCCAGAAGTTTCCTTGGAGTCTCCCATACATATACATTTCCCTCCAAAAGGAGACGTCCAAGAAATGGCGGAGAAACGTGGAGATGGTGGGGGGACGGTGGAGGGACGTTTCCCAGACGTCTCCCCGTCTTGGAAACATCCCCATCTCCGAAATGGGTGTTTTTTTTCGGGGGGACGCGTCCCCGTGGAACACTCGTTTACTTTATACCAATTAGGAATATTTTCAAATTAAGTATGGACAGCAGTAAAAGGTTTGGTAGAAAAATTTAATAGTCTTTAAACTTTGGAAGCTTTAACATAAAATATATTCAAATTCCCATAAAAAAGTATGGCTGCTGATATGACATGGAAATAATGGTAATAAAATATTTGCTAACGAGTACCAATTAAATATTTTGAAAATCACCACAAACCTAGAAAATCCAAACAATCAACTTTGATAAATTTTCAAATCTGAAAACTACAACACCCAAATATGAAATACCAAAGAAGTTGGAAACATTCAACAGCAATGGTGATCCCTAAATGGAATCACATGAAAATGGAGATGAAGGTTTCTGTCCCCAAATCTGATCCATGCAACACATAGGTAATCCCTAAATGGAATTGCTCAAAGGGCTAGGAGGGTTTTCATCCTTGCAACCATCTTGCCAAAAGGTTTGTCGTATGGCAAGTCAATAAGAACTTTATTTATTCTTAGGAATAAGAAATTGATAATAAGTTCAAATCCTTCTTTTATCCACAATTCCCCTTTTTATAAGCACTTTTGAGGAAATAACATATTATTTTCAATTTTCTCCTTTTTCCTCCAAAACTGTAATTCAAAAGTGACTTTTAAATTCGTATAAAATTGCTTTTCGACCTCCATCCCTAATGACACTTTGTCATGTCCCCAATTTGGAGCCTATTTCCAACTAGTGGGGAAAAAACATTTTTAAATGCTAATTTGAAAATAATATTAAAATAATAATAATCTTTAAATTAAATAAATAATAATAATTATATTTAAAAATAATGTTAAATAATAATATTAAATATAAATTTAAATTATTGAATAAATAATATTTAAATTTGATAAACTCTCTGGCCGACCTTTTGAAAGCAAGTATTTAAGGCATCCTGGGCTTTGTTCATGATCATCCAATGAAGACATTGAAAGTGACCGCGTAGTGGGTCTCAGCTTGGTAGGACGTAGTCTCTGCCAGTGGTTCGGTGTCGTCTTTCCTCAATTTCACATCCATTGATTTTCGTCACTGTGTGGAGTCGAGTGTCATAGCTGAGCAAGGCCCTGTTCAGGATTCGAGCAAAAGCTATTAACTGGAATGTTGATGTGTGTTTTATCATCCACCAAACATTCAGAATAAAAATGTCCAAAGACACTCTATCCTCTCTTGAAAAACCACCGCATAGGCGATTCCAAGGTTTCTTTAGTCGGGTCTCGACGTGTGGATAAGCTCAATGGTCGTTGTGATAATGCTGGTAATAAACAAGGGGACTTACGTAGAAAGTCTGCACAAGCTAGGGACTTAGGAAATTTATCTTTGTAGGTTCTCAATTAGGACTTTCAATTGTGGATCTCAAAAAAATGGCAAAAAGAATAGGGTTCAGAGAATCTAGTCTAAGCCTAAGAATCAAGAGACAGTAAGGACTTGGTGAAGCGAAATAAACCACACTTTGTTTCGCCTCCTGCAGGACAACATACGCAAAGTGGGTGCAATCTTCAAGGGGTTTGTGAGAATAATTTTCAAACCTCGAATGAGGTTGAAGTTAAGCTTCCACGTTTAAGAGCTCAGGCTAACTTTACAAATCGAATGCAAATCATCCATTCGAAAAAAGTATGAGCTACACTTCACCATTGAATCAATACGATCAATCTCTCATTCAATTTAACAACTTTTCAAAGCAAATTCTATCTAATCTAAATTTAACTCTAATCTATGGTGGAAGATAATATGTAACCTCGCTTACTATTCAACAATAAGAAGTGATTCAAGGCAAATCATGCTCAAGAGCTTTTATCATTCAAAATAGTCTCAATGCGACAATATACATAACAAGTCTCCACACAAAATGAAAATGAGAGAGCACTAGTTTATATAGAGCTCCAAAAATGAAATAGACGGCCGAGATTTAAACAAGATTAACGGCCCAGATTGTTACAACCAAACCCTAATTAGGGTTTCCCAAAACAACAAGAGTTACCATCAGAAAACTATCAGAAAAGTGGCAGTTCCAGCTATAATCAAGGAGAGGCGTCCTTATCCATTTGAGTGGCATTGTGCTTGGCGAATCTGGACACTACGGCAATGACTTCGTCCATCGTGACAGGAGGTAACATGCTGATCCGGAATTCTAGTCCGTCCAACTTCTCGGCGCATCTGGCAAAGGTACTTTCCCAATCTGCCTCCTGCTTCTCAAATTCCTTTCGAATGGATGAGAGTCTTGCCACTCTCGTGAAGTCCTGCTTCGAAAACGGTCCAGTGGTCGAGAAGAAAGTTTCTTGAACTTTTTGCTTCAGTCTCTCTAACTGCATGTCGTTCTCCCGGATGACTTCACGGTCGAACACATCTGTAGTTATCATGCACATCTTCTCCTGGATTTTCCTGACCTGTTCTTCAATTCCAAGCCCATCGATTCTCGCCTTCTCCAATACTTCTTCTCTTATTGTCACTGCCCAAAACCAGTGATGAAAATCATATGCTGCCCCTGCAGCAATCACCCTTTTATCAACTAACTCCTCCCTCGGAGTGCTCTTCAAAATTCTAAGGCTCGGAATAAGCCTTTCTTGCATATCCGGGATACCATCCCATGTCTCTGCCATATCCATCAACCTAGAAAGAAACGAAGAGGTTCGTCCATAAGCAAGCGCCAACCTCTCCATGAACAAGGCAGCTTCCATGCCTTCACCTGCCATCCAGTCTTGCGCTTCCCTGGCTGTCACCATTCCATGCTCAACTTCCTGAGTCATCTCCTGTGATGAATTGAGGAGAGGAGGAACAGTTGCATTGCCTTGATCTAGCGGCTGGGTCAAATGCTGGATATATTCTTTGAGACGTTTGACCTCCTTCTTATATTCCCTCTTCTTGGTCACTTCCTTTTCCAGTCTCGCTTTAATGGTCGAGACGGAATTATCTAACTCTTCTACTTCCTGACCTTTTGATGTCGGACCAAGGTCAACAGTGGTGATAGCATACTCCTGCGGAGTGATTTCGTCCTGTGGCTTGTCCACTGTAGGTACTGCAATGTGCACGGAACGGTTACCTGTCTCGTTCCTCTGGATGGTGGAAAACTTCTTGGCGGGCTTCTTGGTAGCAACTTGTTCTAATCTTGCCAAGAAATCGGCAGTATCGTCCTCTTCTTCCTGTTGAGCCTCAGCAGGCACCTGGACCTTCATTCTTTCTAAAAGCCAGTCTGGAATGGTCGACTGTTCAATGCCATCCTCGACCTGAACCTCGTCCTCGTTTGGAACATCCATGACTCCCCTGAGGGCGGAAATCATCCCTTCCTCTAAGTCATTATCCTGGACTTCCACTTCATTGTCTGAACCTAAAATCTCTGTGCCTGTTGGTGATGCAGGCTCTTCATCATCTAATTGGATAGGTTCATTGTTCACTTCCTGAGCTGCAAGAGGTTCGAGCATCTCAACCAAGGAGTCGTCTATATTAGCCACCAAATGGTCAACATTCCTGGACGCCGCTGACCGAGAAGGTCCTCCTTTATGCTTCTTGGAAACAGGTTCTGCACTTGGCACCATTTCTTTTCTTTTCTCTCCAATCCCAACCAAGTCTTGATGGGATGCCCCAGCATTAGAGGAATATGACTCTGATTCGCTCAACAGATCATATGTGAGCGTGATTCCTTTTTGTCTCAATTCCTGAACATGATCATCAACCCACCATTGAGAATATTTCGTCACTGGCCTCATTAGGGTGGCTAGGTCTGCATGCTCTGGCTCTGACCACTTCACTGGAGGGAGAGGTCTGCTTTCCTCAAAGCGAGGCTGGACATGGTTTCCATCGTCTTGTAGCTGGTCAGGCACTCGACAGAACTCGATTGTTCTCATGAAATCTACGGACATCCTGGACCACATCTTTCGTCTGATCTCGTATTCATCGGCAGCATTTGCCCAATAATCCTCCAGTTCTGCCCTGTGCTTATATCTCCTTCCTTCCACTGTCCGGATATTATGATGTGGGTCATAATTGACCCTGGACTTGTATGCCGTGAAAGGGTACCATTGGATCTCCAGCCGTGCACTCTCAGCTGCTTGGGCGGATGGGCAGTACTCTAGCATGTTCCCGATGAAGAAAGGGAATGTGACGGACGCTTTCTTGGTCGGCCTCTGAATATTCTGGTACTCTTCTAATTGTCTCAAAACCTCGAGCAATACCATCCGATTAGTCGGATAGATAGGCAATTTATAGGGATTTCCAGTAAATCCCTGGATCCTGATATATGTGAATTTCGGGAATTGGATGAACCAAGACCCGTATTTGCTAATAAGGCTTTTTGCTTCATGGCTCAGCCTTTGATGTATTCCTCCTTGGAGCTTTCTGGTGATATGCATTAGGAATGCATCATGCACCCTCCTGAAGTGAGTCTTTTCTTTCAATTGGAGCTGAGGATAGCAGTCGTAAGGCCTGAGCTCGTTCTCTCCATTGCCAATTCTGCCTTTGCAGACCAGTCCTGGATATCTGTATGATCTGGCCAATAGGTATATCACATATGAACTCATGTGAAAAGACTTAGTCTCTTCAAGGTTGATCAGTTGCTCGTGAAGGTTGTCACTTATCATCCGTGACCAGTTGAACATCTTAACTCCGGAGGTGACCTCGTCGATGAAGTAGTACATCCAGCTTTCAAAGAAGGCGCCTTGCGGATTGCCTGCGATCCTGTTCAGCATCAGCACGATATCTCCAAAATCTTCCTTGAAATCCGTGCGGCGAGGTCTCTTGGGCATCTTCTTGATTGATGGCTTTGGCTTGTCCATCCATACCTTGTTGACTGTGGTGGCGCACAAATCTGCCTTGCTGTCATATAGCATTTTGGTTTCTTCTTTGGTCTTATAGACCGTTCTTGAATGCTCAGGGATGCCAAAGGTTTCTTGGATTACAACTTCATTCAAATGTGCCAAGACTCGTCCGTCAGGGGCGATGATCTGTCTCTTTTGGGCATCATAATGGCGAGCACATTCCACCATTAACTCAGCACAATCCATGGCCGGTGGGAATCCAGCTGCTTGGAAGATCCCGTTTCTGATTATCCGTCTGGCGATTGGTGAGGGAAGTCCATTTTGTCCGTATACTCTCTTCTTGAATTCGTCAAAGTCAACGTGCCCAAGGTCAGTATCTACAACATTCTTCCACTTTGAGATGACCTTGGTCTCCTTCTGGGCACCCTTGTTGGCGAACTTCATTTTCAGCTTCCTTGATGATCTGTCTGCCGTGTCCGTCAACCTGCAGTCATAAAATTAACATTAATAAAAAGACTTTTAAAATAGTTTAAACCTCGTGCCTTGGATTCGAAAAAAAATAATAACTTTCAGCTGTTCAAATAATTAAAATATTGCAAAAAAGCAAGCTGAAAGTGACTTTGATGGAGTTGAAAATTCTTGCCAGAACTTCGTCAAGAGGAAAGGGCATAAAAGATAGCAAATTTAATTAACCAATCCTCAAACCTCAGTGAAGGATCGTCAAATGTAAATCAGATTTAAAAATCTGATTTTTTTGAAAAGTGCGCCCCTCTTCAAGAAGAATTCAGCTTTGAAAATTTTCTTTTTCTTTTCCCGCGAAAAATTCCTCAGCATAACACTGTTTCTCCTTCTGGACAATTCGACTTTGCCTATTGATGAATTGATTGCCTGACGATTTCGAGAAAGATCAAATTTCTCTTCAGCTGTGTGTGGAAAAATGAGTTGCTGAAACTCATTATAATGCTAAAAGATTGAATTCGATTTAGCAACTGCCATCTTTCTTCTCGATCCTCGATTTGTTTTCATTTTCCAAACAGGCAACTTTCCTTTTATTTTCCGACAAGGCTCAGTCTCGAACTTATCCGGACAAATCTCCTTGATCTTCAAAAATTCGATTTTTTTCATTTAATGCTTATCTTTTTGATTTTTTCGAATTTTTAAATAAAACATTAAATAATTTAATTAAATTCATGGTGAATTTAATTTTCTTCCTGCCGGATTTCATCTCTGCCTGGCGTACTTCATTTTCGTCTGATTCGTGTCTGGCAAATTTGATTCCGTCCAAGGTATTTTTAAATTCCAAATAGTTGAGAATTAATTATTAAAATATTAAAATATTTTAATTAATTCCAACCCGTTCGTCTTGGCCCCATGGCTATCTCGATTGTTCTTCCGTTTTTCTTGGCTGAGAGTGTATTTTCCGATTTTGTCCTTGATTTCGTCTAGCCAAACCAAAATTCAAGCCATTCCGTCGAAAATTTTGTTGCCAGATCCTCATTTTTCTTTGCCAAGGCGAGATTTTAAGCTTATTCTCCTCTGCCAAAGTCAAATATTTCCTTGCTCGGTCAAATTTTTTCTAGGCAATATCGTTGTCCGAATGTCTTTGCCGGTCGAATTTTCCTGACGTCTGACATATTTTTCATCCTTTTGGTCAAGGACGATCCTTCCTTTCCTTTTACCTCGTGCATTTTTCTTTAGCCAAAGTTGACAATTTCTTCGCATTTTCCATACTTAGGCAAATTTTGCCTTTCTTTTCCCTCATCGTGTTAGGCGTATTCCGTTTCATTCCTTGCCACATCCTGATATTCTTTAGCATTTGTCCCTTCAAGCTTGGCATTTGTCCTCTCAAAAATGTCTGGATGTCTAGCCAACGTCTTCATTTCTCATCCATTAGCCTCTATACTTAGGCGAATTTTAGAACTTTCTTTGGATTTGGCCTTGACACTTAGCCAAAAAAAATCTTGCCATCTTATCATCTTGGGCGGACTTCCTTGTCATCTTGGACGGACGTCATGGATGTCTTTGCTATTTTACCAACTTCTTCCAAGTGCATGGTGGACATCCTTCCTCTTTGGATATGCATCTTGGACGTCCCTCTTTTCTAGGGCGAATTCCCTTGATGTCTTAGCACTTATTCTCATCGTTTTATCCTTTGGAAATGATATAATGTTTGGCCAAAAATTATCCTTCCACCTTTTTAGGCTTTCACACTTAGCATATTTCGAAATTTCCCTCTTGGTAGGCATCAACACTTAATGAAATTTTAATTTTCCTCTACTTTATAAGTCTAGGCGGACTTTATTTGACTTTCAGCCAAGTCCCACCTTTTAAGGGCGGACTTTGTGACTCTTTTGGACGAGCTTCCAAGCATAGGGCGGACTTTGTGACCTTTTTGGATGTGCATTCTAGTGCTGGGCGGACTTTGAAGGTCTTTGGGATGTCTCCCTTTGAAGATGGCGGACTTTGAGACATCTTAGCACATGCAAGGGCGGACTTTGGAGGGGATAAGGATATCCCTTTTGGCATATGGCGGACCTTGAAGCATCTATGGACATGCAAGGGCGGACTTCAAGGGTCATTAGGATGTGCATTTGGCATATGGCGGACTTTGTCAAGACTTTGGACATACCTTCAAGCTTAAGGCGGACTTTCAAGGGGTCTAGGATGGAGATGGCGGACTTTGAAGGGGTCAAGGACGAACCTCAAGATGCAAGGCGGACTTTGAAGCATGCATGGACATGCATCTTAAGCTTAAGGCGGACTTTGAAGCTCCTTTGGACATCCTTCTTTGCTGCTGGCGAACTTTCATGATCTTCTCTTAAGCATCTTCCTTCATCCTTCTTCTTGAACAGATTTTCTTCATGAACTCCACCATTTTTGAACTGATTTTCATGATTTCACCTTCAGATCTGATCGATCTTGACTGGTTTTTTGACTGGTTTTCCAGATTTTTCGAACGTTTTTTGGCCTGATTTTCATGTTTTTGAACTTTTTTTGCAAATTTTTCAAATTTTTCAAATTTTTACTTTTTGATTTTCTGAGAGTTCTGGTGAGTTTTTCGGACTTCTGAGTGCGTTTTCAGAACTCGGGACCCTTCTAAAAATAGAAACTTTCTTAGAACTTTTCAAAAATAGAAACTTTCTAAAAATAGAAACTTTCTAAAAATAGAAAAAGCAACCCTAAAAAATAGGGAACCCTGTTTGGTCCAAAAATGCCAAAAATGAAAAATCGAAAAAGCAACTTTTCCTAAAAAATAGGAAGTGTCAGAATTGGCCGAATTCACAGTCGATCTTCGTCTCTTGGGCCTTCTGAGCGCTTCCATGACGTCTACGCACTGATTCAAACATGAATTAATGACTTGGTTCGGGTAACCCTCGACGAACTGACTGGAAACTCTAAGCAAAGTGATCTCTCGTAACCGCTGCAAGGAGACAAAACCCTAAAAACTAGCAGTATCCGGGGTCCCCATCCGATGGGGCGATGTGTGAAAAGGTCACAACACTAAGAGGATCCACATTTACTGTGCCATTGTAGAGACATCCTTCCAATCCACATATCTCCGGGCATCATCATTCTGAGTGTTGGTTTGGGGCTTGGTAGTATCCGGGAATTACAACGACTATCACTTCTCAGGGACCTCCGCTAGTATTTGTGACTGAAGGAAATCAAGTGCTGTAAGTTAAGGGCGATTGGAGTATCCAGAAGAATCAGCGACATCATTCATTTCATGGGGGTATCATTCTGGAGGCAGTAGTGACACTTCAGGGGAGTATTTGAAGACCATGCATGATTCCACTCCTACATATTTCCGTTCGATGTGCTAGTAATTAGTGGGTGGAATCCAGAAACACCAATCGCTATTAACTACATTCATGGGAGATAGCCGGACATAACTATGACGGGTCTTCTACAAACGACAGTCATTAGCATTGACCATTTCGGGATCCATTGTCGGGAGCTTTAGAGGGAGTTTCTAGTGAAAGACGAAATCTAATTCCTGAGGTTGCGACTACAGAGCATATGAATATTGGTGCCCAAACTGATTGAACTTTATCAACGGCAGATTATCGGGTTAGGCATTAGCTTCAGGGTGTCTGGCAAACCTCAACGAAGATCTGATATCACCATCCTGTGTCAAATGCATTCAACTATTAGTGTAATATTCTGTGTATGAAGATTGACTGTTACTGATTCAGATAGATCCAATATATTATTGTCCATTGCTGTTTATCTGCTGTGTTAATTGTTTGAATAGTTCTCTGCTACATATTTTGGGTGGTTAAAGTTCTGAGTTTTGACTAAATTTGTGTCTGAGTCTGCGATCTTTATGTTTTCCTCTTGAGCACTAGAGTCCATTTACTGATGCGTTTGAACTAGGCATCTTACACACTTAAAAATGTCACTTTTTGCCTTCTTTTCAAAACAATATTCTAATAATAAAAAATAAGTTGCATTTATAAAATATATTTACTTTTGGCAACTTAAGTTAAATTTATAATTTTATTAAATGTAGTTCTATATATAACTTCACCCAACATAGGATAAGTACTGCAATATGTAAATTCATATCCTGAGCTCGAAAAAGGGGATATGACATGCAATTATGGTTACTCAAATGAACCACTTTTAAACTAAGCCTTTGTTGGTAAAAAATGAAGAATGAGATGAGAGAAATTGGCATATGTTCTCAATTAAAGTAATATTGTAATATTTAGTTTGTGTAAGAACCCTTGCCGATTTTGACTTGAATTTTCAGTTTTTGAGCTCTTAGAAATTTTTCCAAACACTTGGTGTGCACACTGTCCCAGCCGGTAATTGTTTTCTGTCTGATATGTTTGCCCTTTGTGTGATAATACAATTACATGAAATGACTTCAAGAGACTTAACTAGCATTGTAGAAGATTACAAATGAAATTGGAATGCAATGCAAGATAATTCTCTGATTTTCAAATGATATTATGACAGTAAACTCATGCAACGATGTAGCTACAGTAATTAGACATTTTTACAAACATGTAGTTTGCAAACTCCCAACTCTAAGTAACTGAAATTGTATTGCAATTGCACAGTTACAGCTAGTGGTATTTTAACAAACAATTGACATGCATTCTAATATTCATCTGATTGACTTGCATTTTATAACAGTATAGAAACATCTTCAATTCTAATCACCCTGACAACCTCCAAAGAAACGGCCCAGCTCATATGATAATATGCCAATATATAGATGCTGCTTATGACAGCGATTCTTTCTATCTACAGACCAACAACAGTACAACTAATAAAATGCAATTACATTGAGGCTGCGACTTCATTCTTCAGACCAGTGATTTTGACAAATGCTAAAGTCTATTATAATGTCATTAAATGCAATGAAATGAAAGAACCTGAGTGGACGCTTGAACTGAGAAGATGTTGTTGAGTGAACACAATCGAAACTTATCAAAAGTCACCCCTTTGGATGCTTACAGGCAGCGCCTCAAGTCTTTAATGGCAGGTGTCCTTTCTTCCCATAAATTCGATGCATAAATTACCCAGCAGATTGGAAATCGAATTACACTTGTTGCTGCGCCCAGGTATCTATGATGGTTTATCAAAATTGAATTACTTGCAGCCAGATAATCATCCTTCAAGGTGAACCTACAGTTTGACTATAAACTGAAAAAGCTTTTACCCAATCTCTTTACCAAAATCGAATCTCCATAAACTCAGAATGACTTCAACAAATCTGCAAAAGCCTTCAAATAAAATCGACCTCCTCCAAACTGCAATTAACCACTCTAGAACTCGTCCTTCTCCAGACTGAAAATGATTATCTGCAAATGCTTTCTCAAAATTGAATATTTTCTCGCTTTACAAATTTGGTCCAATGACCATTAAATTTGTAATGATCAAACCAGCAAGTAATAGTCTTCTTCCAATACTCTCTTGCAACAATACCTCAACGGCTGCAAATCTCCAACTCTTCAAAATTAATTGCTACAATAAACCAGCGGCTGCAATTCAGTAGATTCACTAACAAAATGCAATAATAAACCAGCTATTGCATCAATGTAGAATTCCTATCAGAAGGGCAATAATACATTAGCTATTACACCTGTCAAAACTCTCCAATGAAGCACTTGTAGAAACCCTGGATGGATTCCTCCACAATCTCCAGCTAGGGTTGATCTTTCACAACATAAACCAGTACCCTAGAGTCTTCAAACCCTCGGGCAGTGCAAGCCTCAGCTCTTACCACACAGGTATGGAAAATAGAATAACTCAAGACATGATGAAAATGGCTTGCATTCAGCTCCTTATAAAGAATTCTCAGTCACCTCCAAGAAGCTTCTAAAATAAAATACTATTTTATTCCTTGAGTGGCTTTATGGTTTATTATTTTATTTTAGTCATTTTATTAAATTAATTAAATATAAATCACCCTTAAGATATTAATTTATTGGAATAACTTTATAAATAATTAATCTAATATTTAATTAAAATAATCAATTAAGCTCTCATTAATTTGGACAACTTAATCAATTAAATTAATTAAATCACTTCACCTTAAATTCGGGGACGTTACAGTTTGAAATGGTCAATTAAGTCTTTAGGATAGACCTTAGGAATATTTTTTTATTCTTTCAGTTAAGATCTTATCCTTTACAGATAGATCTTTTGTGTCTTTTATACAAGGAAACTTTCGCTCTTTAATTTAATATCAAATGTCTTGGTAATCATTTTTAGTGTTATTACTTTTTGTAATATGGTACTAGAGCTCGGGTTTTGAAAATTCTCAAACACTGTGAGCACGTGACGGGTTGTGGCAATGACGAATTGCACACAAGAGACACAAAAGAATGTGCCAAACGACATCATACAAATCAGCCAAGGAAAGAAAATCTTGGATTTTTTCTCTTTGGTGCATTTTTCCAAATAAATTCGTAGGTTAGTTCTTGTGCATATTGCAGGTATTTTTTATCTGAAATTCACGCAAGGGTTTCTAGAAAAATTGTGACTATTTTTTGCAAAATCGTGCTTGTTTTGTGACGAAAATCACGTCCTTTTGTTTGGAAGTCATTGCGCCAACTTTTTGTCAGAAATCTCGAGTGTTTTTGTGGACTTATGCAAGTTTTTTATGGATTTCAAGCACGTGACAAGATTCTTTGATCTAGGTGACGATTTTTTGTAAACAAAACAAGTTTTCTGCTCATTTATTTGACGGTTTTCTTTAGATCTTGAGTTTGTGTTCGACGAGATTTTTGAAGACATTTTAAACAATTATTTTACAAAATGGTGGGCTTGTTCTCAAATTTTTAGTGATTGAAAGTACATGTCTAGGGTTTCTATCACATTTTAGACCTCCACGTGACTGGGGGTTCGATTTTGGTGACTAAAAAATAATTGTGGGTTCTCTGGTGCTGCTTAGGGTTTTTTAGGCCAGTTTTTGCAATTTTTCAAAATTTTCTTATAGATTTTTGACTTTTTTTTTTTATAAAATTGTGGTTGTGGTGTTGATTGGGGTTTGATCTATAAGTCTAAAAGCAATGATTTTTTTTTTTTCATTTTCCGTGATTTTGGATTGTAGGAGGGATGGCTTCATTGCCCAACATCATGTTGGAAGGTAGCCATAGGTTCATTGGAAAAATTTATAACACTTAAAAATAGAGGATGCTCACGATCTTCAAATATAGGTGCCTTGATTAGATCGTCCTCAATACATACACTTGTTCAAAAGTTGTGTGTAAAGACCAAGACAAGTTTGATGAACAATCGTGAAGTAGGCATGGTCATTAAATTATTAGTAACATATGAAATGCTTTTGGAGGTTCCATCAAGCAAAACCTCTACAGAGATTCAAAAAAACCTGCGAGATCTGCACAAGACATCAGCTAAGACAGGGCCTTCTTCTTGAAGAATATGCTTTTGTCCATCATGATGGACAATAAAATGTCATTGTAGGTTCATTTGATGAAGATCAAAGACATTCATGATCAATTTCCACAGTCGTATGAGTATTACATAGAAACACTCAACATCACATCTACCATTGTTGACCTGAAGTTTGATGATTTGTGCAACAAACTCTTGTAGCAAGACAAATGGAAGAACTAGTTTGGTAGCAATAGTGATTCATCGAGTGTGGAACAAGCCTTTGTAGCCAAGGACAAGGGCAAAAGCAAGTGGCCTCAAAAGAAAGGTCAAGGGAATTAGAATATGAAGATTATCACATGTCACTATTCTGGTAAACTTGGTCACATGAAGAAGTATTGTAGAAAGCGGTTGGTTGATAGAAAATCCAACCCAGGAGGGCCTCCACAAAAGGCTCATGTTGCAGAGCATTCTAAGCAAGAGTTAACCTTCTACACTTTCATGGCCAAATGACCAACAGATCACTGGAAGTCTTCTATGTCGTACATCAATTCTGGAGCATCTAGACATTTCACACATAGGAAGGATTGGTTCACAGAGTACACAGCTTGCTCTGATTCAATGATCTTTGGTGGTGGTGAGTATATTGTTGTTGGCAGAGACAATGTTTAGATAATCATCAAAGGGAGAACTCTTAATATTCTCAACGTATACTTTGTGTCGAGCATGGAGCTCAATTTGCTCTTAGTGAGTCAGATTATGCATCACTATCCCAAGTTGGAAGTCATTTTTAGCACACAAAGGTGCCCTATTGTTGACAAGGAGTCCAACAAAACCATCACACTTGGCATAGAGGATCATGGTTTGTATTGGCTTGTTGATATTGGAGAGGTTCAAGAGTGTGCATTGGCAACCAAGAGTTCATTTGCTATCAATACTCTTTGGTATCAGTATTATGGGCACCTCAACTTTCTTATCTTTGTTAGTTGGTTGGAGAGAATATGGTAGAAGGTTTACCTGAAATCCAACAACAGATACAAGGTGTTTGCAGAGCTTGCCAAGCAGGGAAGTAACACAAATCTTTGTTTTCAAAAGGATAGGCTTGGAGAGAATAGAGGGTCTTTCGATTGGTTCATGTAGATGTATGTGGACCAATGAATACGACTCGATCACTGATGCTAGGTATTTTCTTTTGTTTGTTGATGCTTTCAATAGGAAAATGTGTGTTTTTCCTAAAAGAAAAATCAAATGTGTTTAAAGAATTTCAAAGTTCAAAGCATTAGTAGAAAAAGAGTTGTTGAGAGAAGGAACCACACTATTATGTAAATAGCCCAGTGTATGTTGGAGAATAGGAGTGTTCCCAAGAAGTTTTGGGTTGAGGTTCACATAGTTGTTTATCTTTTGAACAAGTCTCTAACACAGGCAATGAAGGAGAAGACCCTAAAGGAAGCATGGTCTGGGAGGAAACCAAAGGTGAGCCATCTAAATATTTTTGGTTCTACTACATATGTCTAGATTCTAGATGCAAAGAGAACCAAATTGGACTCCAAGAGTCAAAATTAATGCTCATAGGGTATAGTGACAATCATAAAGCCTACAGTTTAATTGATGTGGACACTGACTGCTTGACATTCAACAGGGATGTGGTGATTGATGAAGTGTTGGGCCTTTTTAATTCTCTTCTAACATCAAGAGTACTGAAGATCAAGCTCCGAAGGCTGAAGATTTGGGTGTTCAGCTTCCATTAGTTACACCTGAAGGGAGGGGGACTTTGATGATTCCAAACATGTGGAATCTTTTAGGTAGGTACCTGTAATGTCTCCATTTTTAGCACTACACTTCCTAGTGACTGTTGGCCTATTTTCGGATACCTGTAGGCAAGTCAGAGGCATAATTAGGGTTTCCAGCTGTTTGGAGGTCTCTTTTGTGGATTTAGGGGTTTGCATGTCGGAGTTTTGTAGTTTGGTTTATGGATTTCTTCTGGGTTTTCAAAGAGCTTCAGAGGGATGTGACATGCATGACATGCATTTCAGGGATGTGGCATGCATTTCAATTGGGGGTTTGCATGCAAGATTGGTTTCTAGATTCTTTCTGGGTTTTTCAGAAAGCTTCGCAGTGGTATGACATGCATCTGCATCTGACAACCTTTTCCGGAATTACTATTTTTAGTAAGTTGTGACAATTGCCCGGTTTGTGCTCAAAATGCATTTGGAGTCACTATTTTTAGCAATATGCTATTTATAGTAAGTGCTATTTTTTAGCAGTTCAGTTTGGGGGTTTCCGGAGGGGTTTCTATTTTTAGCAGTGGCTGGTCATGATGTTCCTATCTTCAGTTGGTCACAATATTCTTCTATGGGTCTTCAGTTTGCTTAGTTTGGGTGTTTGGCACATACTATTTATAATAGTGCTATTTATAGTAAGTCATCTTTGGGGGAGTTTGTCCTAGGTCATTGTACTCGCAGCAGTATTATTAATCAGTTTATTTTCGGAGAGCCTAAAGTTACAATATTGGTTATTTGTTTAGTTAGACCACTTAAGTTGTTTTATAAAGTTACATTATAAACTTAAGTTGAGGGGTAAAAGTGGTCATTCGAAAAGTACCTTGAGCCTAGTCAAACGACTTGAAGTTGTTTTTAAAAGCTTTATTAATATTTTAATGTCTCCATGAAGTGGATGCCTAAAGTAGAGAAGAAAAGACATTTTTAAATGTTAAATATTTCAAAAAGGAGATGGGCGTGGGTTTTAGGAGAAATTGGAGAAAAGTTTGAAGTCCATTGCCCTAGCTCTTTATATTTTGATTTTGGCTCTCATTTGGATATATTGGCTTTGACAACATAACATAATGTTGTTGTATTTCTTCCAGAGTGCTTGGGCTGCGAATTGAGAATGAAAACCCTCTTCACTTGGGCTGGTTTTGGTGGTGAAATATCCTCCCTAATTAGATAGAGAGTGATTCTACAACATGGATCATACAGTGCTTCACAGAGTTTGATTTGGGTGATTTAAAAAGAAGATTTATTAGTATTTTGAAGAGTTTCTTGGTGTGGCTTGCTAATTTTCAGTTTGGGAGTGTCTTGTGAAGATTTTGGTGTGTTTATTTGCATTTTCTGTGCATTGCACTTCTGGACCAGATTTCATGTTTATGCTCACAGCTCTAAAATGAATTGAAGAATCAAAATGGGTATTGTTGCATTATAAGAGTCATTTCGAGACGATCGTTTCAAGTACTAGTTTGCAAATTTTGGTGGTGTTTTGGATTTTTTCGAGAGGATCGAATTTTTCTCTAGGGATGCCCTCTTGTTGCTTAAAACCCCAGTTTAGGCCAGCACGCCTTGGGTTTTGTTTGCTGGTCTTTGGGAGCTGGAAATGATGATCTAAGCGTTGGAGTTTCAGGTGTTTTCAAGGGCAAAGCTTGGTGCTGGTTTGATGCTTAGTTTAGAGCCTCCTTGCTGCTGTAACCAATCCATACTAGGTCTGAAATACCTTTGTAATATTCTGACTATTAAACAGAAAATGAATATTCATGTTGTTAGTTTTAATCTATATTGAAAGGGTTTAGTTTATTTTATTTCCTGTTCATTGCTATATTCTCTTTATGCTATGTTCATCTGAAAACGCATTGAAAACCAAACACAAAACATCATTGAACAAGCAACCAGCAAACAGAAGTTTCAAAAAAAAATCAGGGGTGCATGTTATAGTACCAATACTAATACCAAATGATTTTCTTTAGGAAAACTTGGATCAACATCTAGATGATATAGTACCAAACAACCCAAGTCATGATGACCACGTTGATTTGAATGAAGAGGTATCTACAAAGAGACCTAAGTGGTGGGAAAAACTCATTGGTGATGTTCGAGATGACGAAATGGTCGAGGGCTGATCATCTGGAGGCAAGAGCAAGCAAAACACAATTATCTTTGCTCCTATGGATAACATTTAGGATGTTTTTGAATCCTAAGATTTTGTAGAGGCGAAAAATAAATTTGAATGGGAAAAGGCCATGGAAACTGAACATCAGAGTCTTATGAAAAATAAGACTTGGGTTCTTTCAAATCTTCCACCAAGGAAGAAATCCATTGGCTGCAAATGGATGTACAAAGTCAAGTACAAAGTTGATGGTCCACTTGACAAGTTCAAAGCATAGTTGGTGGCTAAAGGATTCTTGCAGAGCGAAGGTATTGATTATGAGGAGACCTTTGCTCCTATAGCAAAGATGAGCACCATCCAGTTAGTTCTAGCCATGGCAACACAATTTGGCTAGAAAGTCCATGAAATGGACGTGAAGAGTGCCTTCCTTAATGTTGACTTGGAAGAAGAAGTGCACGTGACTCAACCTTAGGGTTTTTGGGTTGCAAGAAAGGAGCATCAGGTATGCAGACTGACAAAGGTCTTTATGGCTTGAAGTAGGCAACCAAGGCATGGTACTTAAAGATTGACAAGTATTTGGATCAATAGGGATTACAACAAAGTCCTTTAGATCAAAATTTATATGTGAAAAGCATAGGTAATGGAATCATCCTTCTGGTCATTTATGTGGATGATATCATCATTACAGGTAGCGAGGGACATTTGATTGCAGAAGTCAAATGTAATTTGTGTAAGGCTTTTGACATTACAGACTTAGGCCTCCTACATTATTGCCTAGGTGTAGAGGTTTGGCAGATAGGTGGTGGTGTTTTTATTTCTCAATCTAAAAATGCCCAGAGTTTGTTAGACAAGTTCAAAATGACAGATGGCAAAATCTCATCTACACCTATGGAGAAAGTGTTGAAGCTTTCAGCCAAAAACAAACTCAAAAGTAATCAATGAGTCAATTTTCAGGCAACTAGTGGGCAAACTTATCTATCTTACAACAACTAGACTTGATTTGAGTTATGCTGTTACATTTCTGTTTTATGACAGACCTAAAGGTAGAACATTTGGTTGTAGCGAAGCGGGTACTGAGATATGTGAAAGGGACACTTGACTTTGGCATTTTGTATAGCAAAAGAAAAGATCCTATATTGGTTGGGTTCGCAAGTTTAGATTGGGCAGGTTTTGTTGATAATAGGAAGTCCACTTTTATATATGTTAAATAGTCTTGGTATGGGTGTAGTCACATGGACCAGTAGGAAGCAACAAGTGGTAGCTCTTTCCTCGACAAAAGTAGAGTATCGACCCTATCGAGGAACAATCAAAGCAACACGTGAGGCAGTATGGCTTTGGAGGATGCTTTCAGACATGCAAATGTCTCAAGTAGGGCCTTCACCCTTGTTTTGTGACAATCAAGTGGTGCTAAAGCTTGCCAAGAATCTAGTCTTCCATGAGCGTACCAAACATGTGGAGCTTCATTGTCATTTCATTTGGCAACTAGTAGAAGATGGATAAGTGATGTTGCAATATTATCCAATTGAGGACTTTACTATAGACATTCTTACCAGGTCTTTGGATCTTGACAAGTTTGTAAAATTTTGGGATAAGCTTGGTGTAGTTAGTAGAAAGACCATTAAGGGAGGGTATTAAAGTGATGTTTAATATTGTAATGGTCAATTAGCTTTTAGGATAGTCTTTAGGAATCTTCTTTAATAAAGTCATGTTGCCTTTAGTTTTTACCTTTTTGCTTTATGAGTTGTCTATCTTATGCTTTGAGGTGTAAATCTTATCCTCTGTGGATAAGGTATTTGTAATCCTATATAAGGATGCTTTTGTTCCTTATTTCTAAATAGATCTTTATGCAATCTTGGCTAACTTTCTGTGTTGTTTTTGTAATATTCTAGTCATATCACCTTGAAATATAACTTTTAATGTCTAGGATATGCATAAAGTTGCCTTATAATAATTGGTTAGGAAATAACAAAGTATCATAGATATAGTCAGCTATTTGGCCACAGGTTTGACCAACCCTTAGACATGTATAACTTAACTTTGCAACAGTCCAAGTAATTGTTTCAAGGAATGAATCAGAATTTAGTTTTGCTCTCCTTTTCTACTTAAATTGTATTCTCTAATGATGAAATTGTTTATTGAAGATTAATATTACTTTTTTTTGTAAATCAATATGCTGTGCAAATGTATTATTTTGTTTTAGGTTAACCATATGGGACTATGGTGAATCATGACGGAATTTGACATGAATTCCTTGCACTTATCATAGCTACCATATACCTGAGCATGATTGGATATTTATGAGTATCATGATTGGATATTTGGCAAGTAATTAACAGGTGCTAGTGTTGATTATGTAGCATTTGCTGAACACCACCTTTGGTACCAATAGAATATTCAAATTATGATATTTTGTGATTATGCTGAGTATCTGAGTCACCTGCCTTAATGAGTACAGGTCTTGCAAGTTTAGTGATTATGATAATTATCATTTGGTCTCATTAGTAAAACTAAAAATTAAATGGGCTTGCTAGTACTAAAAGAAAGAATGTTTACTACATTTTTAAAAGATTATTCCTAAGAGGGTTCTTGCACATGACATGCTAGAGAGATGGTCACCAAGATGGATATCCTTAACATGATAGTCGTATAAAGACGATCAGTATGCCATCTTATAGAAATGTTAAAGACTTCAAACATTTGCATTCCATAGTTTCTTGAACAACGGTTTTTGGATAAAATCTACACAAAAAGCTTTAAGACAACCAATGTTTTGAGTCCCACACTTAGTATCTCATGAGTAGGAAGAGTGATATTTTGAATTGCAAGTGAGAAGTCCTTAGATTAATGATTCTCTCTAGTTACATGAGATTGGTAAGACCATGGTTCGGAAATGCTAACTTAGCAAAACCTTGACAACCTAAAATTTTGACTTGGTCTGAGAACTCAAAACTTGGCATAACCTTGGCCAAAAGTTAAAACAAAACAAAAAAGACAGAAATAAAACTTAAGTTAATGCATTAGATGCACAAAGAATGAATTTAAAGAACATACATGTCAATTTACCTTGCTGTGTTTGCACCTTCCAAAGACAAAATTGTGGAAATCCCCCTCCGCCCCCAAAAAAAAAAAATGATGAAACACATATATTGAGAGGGGGGGTGAATTAGTATAGATCAAAAAATTACTTTTCACAACTTAAATAATCACAACAGTATTACTTCAAAACTTAATCATCCATAGCAATACTATACATGCAAGATCTAGCAATTAAGCACACACATAAGAGACATGATTTTACGTGGAAACCCTTACAAGAGAACCATGGCAAAATATTGCTTGTATTAATCTTCTTACAAATTTCGTAGGCACCGACCCACTGGAGACTTCAATCCCCATCATTGAGCACCAACCTAGCAAGAGACACCAATCTCTTTCGATAAGAGACTCCAACCTCTCGATCTCCTCAAAGAGGAGGCTCCAACCTCCACAAGAACAATATGATAATTCTATTTGCAATTTCTTAGATCTACCCTCTCAACTGCTCACAAATCTGCTATACATCCATTCATAAATCTGCAATATAGTCTTCAATAATTCTGCTCATAAAAATGCCATGATCTTGCTTTTATTTTTCTTTTCTTCTCACAAAATTGCTGCTATAAATCTGCTCAAATAGCTTTTTTTCTGCTCTTCATATGAATAATATTCCTTGAATTGATTGCCTTTGTCTCTCCATCAAGCTTCTATATATACAACCTTCATGACTCTTCACTCAAGAGGGGCGACTCTCCAAGGAGGTTGGCGCAACATTATTTAATAATATTTATTTTATTTTATTTTTAATTTCATATGCCAATGTGGGCGCACCACTCTACGGGGTCATCCCACTTTGGGAGGCCCTCAAAAATTCATTTTATTTTAATTACATAACCCCAAGTTTGGGGCGGTGCCAAGAGGTCATCCCAATTTGATATTATTCTATGTTACCGGTTCATTGCCTTTTGCCTCTTGGTTCAGGTTTGAAACAACCAAGGTTCGAAATCCTAGTTCGGTTTGACATTGGTTCGATCAGGGTTTGGAAATCCCATCGTGGGTTCGGTCAGGGTACGAAATGTTGACTGTGGGTTCGAAATGATGAGAAAAAAGAGACATATCCTTCAATATTTTAAAATTTTGTAGGACCAATAGGCTTTGCTTAAAAGGGAAGTATTGCTCCTTCAGGAAAAAAAAAAAACTACTCCATAATAAGACAATGTATCTTTCAATACAAACATTTGTCCAATTTGAACCTAAATAATGAAAACCAACATATAAAATTCAATCCATCGAAAGATTAAAAGCATTGTTATAATTAGAATACATCCTCCAATCCTAACGTAAATAATAAAACCCTTCATATAAAAATTCAATTTATCTAAAACTACAAGAAGTTCAAAATCATCACATATCATGCTCTTTTGACCGTTAAGAAGGTGGTATGGATAAAAAATTATAGCCAATGTTAGGTTAATCTAAAACAATTTTGGGCTAAAAATTGCTTACTAATGTCAGAACCCTGGTGGTTCTCGAACTGAAACCCTAATTGTCTTTGTTTGATTTTTGCAAATTTTTGGTTTTTGTGATTTTTGAGGTTTTTTGATAAAATGATAAATGCTGCGATTTTACTAAGAAATTGCAAATAAAATCTAAATAAATTCAATATGGCAATTTTATGCTCAAATATGATAGGCGCCTCAATGTATTCAATTTCCAGAGCAATTACAATGATATAGATGGAGCTAGAAATGAAAGACAATGAATTTATTGATGAAAAACCTGATTTTCTCAGAGTATAATGCAGGCACAATGTCATGTAACGCCGACCGCAAAGAATAATAATGATGGTACTGACTCCAAGAATAGATGCCTGGTCTCTGAATGAACCCTTGTGATGAAATCGCCTTGACAGTCTGATGATATCCTCTGTAAATCTCTGAATAAATAACTGGTTAAGCTCAGTCTGTGACTTCTGGATGAAATCACCAAGTGCCAGCTTCAACTGATATTTCACAGCCTCAGTCTGCCTGATCTCTGAAGAGTTTTCGTTCTCCAGAAACGATCGTCTGCCAGAAACCCTAGGGTTTGCAAACTCCAATGCTTAGATGCAAGAAGACAAAATTGAATAATAACAGGATAGTTCGATTTTGCCTTGAGAAGAAACATATATCCTTCTTTGAAAAGTTTGACCTAATTCTCCATTAAAATAATCATTTAAATAAATGATTTAATTTTCACCTTTTGACTTAGGAGAAATGATTAATTATTGGCGTCCACTTTTAATGAGTATTAAATGCTCATTAAGTCACATTTTAATAATTTATTATAAAGTATAATGAATACTTTATAATTTTAAGCCAAATAATTAAATATTTAAATATTTCAATAAAGTGACTTTATTATAAAGTCAAATTATTAAATATTTAATAACTCATTAAATTTTGCCTCCGGCCAAATCAATCCAATCAACCTGGCTATCGACCGGAATAATAATTGCACCGTGTGCCCCGCTCAAATAGTAGCCTTTTCCGTCAATCTAACTTTCTAAAAATAGAAAGTTCTCTCAAAAGCTCTGAAGATTCGGGCGTCTAACCCGACACCGCAAACCGAGCTACCAAACACCGAGCAACCGCCAAAATGATCCTCTCGAACATTCTCACCACGAGGATCGAATGATAGGCTAACTCACACCGTACCGACTAGGATGGGGACATGACAGCCCGCTTCCTCCCCGAATTGCTTGTCCTCGGCAATCTCAAACTCTAGATGTCAGAAAATCTCTCCTGACTCCCATGTAGCATCCCTCAATCGGCAAATCTCCACTTCACCGACATTCCCCATCACACCAAGGTGTCTCTCTCATCTCAAGGATGGCCTCAGGTACTAGTATCAATTTCCCTTCGTCATCAAGGGGTGGCAAAACTGGAGAGGGTATAACATGCTGACCCAATGCCTTTTTCAGGCGAGAAACGTGAAATACATTATGGACCTTGCTATCAGCTGGCAAGTCCAACTCATAAGCAACCTCGCCCACTCGTCTGACAACACGAAATGGACCATAATAGCGAGGTTTTAGTTTCTCTGCCCCACTCTTCCGCAGAGTAGACTGACGATACGGCTGCCACATGAGGTACACCATATCACCCACCTCAAACTACTAACCTTCTTCCTCGGACAAGATAATTTATGCCGATTCTCAGGTTCGCCGGATGTTGTTCTGAGAGACTCAAGATGTCCTCGCCGATTTCGCATCATATCCCCTCAGACTGCGACTCGCTATCGCCAAAATCAAATCCGCAGATTGGGCTTCATACCCATACAAAGCCAGCGAAGGGGGTTGTTCAGATTGCCATATGGTGAGTCGAAGTTATAACAATACTCGCACAAATAAATCCACCACCCAAGCTCTCTCGTCAATTCAGCCTATATAATCAATTCGCGCAAATAAATCTTTCCACCCACTTATTGACGATCTTTGTCTGCCCATCTGTCTATGGATGGTAGCTGGTACTAGGTGCCAGTTCGGTTCCACAAAGCCTGAACAACTCCTGCCAAAAGCTGCTCATGAACCATTGCCTCGTCACGACTATCACCAGGTGTCCATGCAACCGAAAACCTTCAAGAACAACTCCGTAGCCTCGGCCGCGGAAAGTAGTCGTAATCGGAAAAAAATGGGCGTATTTAGTCAACCGATCGACCACTACATAGATGCAATCTTTACCCTGGGCTTTCGGCAAACCCGTGATAAAGTCCATAGATAAACACTCCCACTTCCTGTCAGGTATCGGAAGTGGCCGGAGTAATCCAGCAGGATAAGTGTGCTCCTGCTTGTTCTGTTGGCACACAGAACACTCACGGACATACTGCAAAACATCAGTTTTCAGCCCTTTCCAAGTAAACCGCTCCCGAACCATTTTGTAAGTCTTGTAGTATCCAAGATGGCCCGCCATAGGAAGGTCGTGAAAGGCTCTCAAAACTGTAGTCCGTAACTCAGAGTCAGGAACCAAAAGAATCCGCCCCTTGTAAATGATCAAGTCATCTACAACAGTATACCTGTCGTCCTGCTCTATCCTGTCAATGATGCTAGAAGCCCATGGGTTCTTAGCATACTCAGCTATAATCCGATGCCTCCAATCCTCTGTGATCTGTGCTAAGGCATTCAACTGAGGTCTGCGAGACAAGGCGTCAGCTACTATATTCTGCTTCCCCTTAATGAAAGTAATATCGAAGTCATATGACTGCAGTTTACTGACCCATTTTTGCTGCCTCTCATTCAAGTCTCGCTGTCCAAGGAAATGTTTTAGGCTGTTATGATCTGTGCGAACACTGAATTTGCTGCCTACCAGGTACTGCCTAAACTTAGCCAATGCATGCATAATGGCTAACATCTCCTTGTCATAAATACTATAAAATCTCTCGGGACCCCTGAGTTTCCTGCTCTCAAATGCAATCGGATGTCGCTCCTGCATCAAAACGGCACCAATGCCCTCCCCTGAAGCATCATAGAACAAATCAAATGACTTCGTAAAGTCAGGCAATGCTAGCACCGGACATGAAGTCATGATCACCTTAAACCTGTCAAAGCACTCCTGCGCCTGTGGTGACCAAGTAAAAGCCCCCTTCTTCGTCAAGTCAGTAAGGGGTGCGGCGTGACGTGAGAACCCGCTAACAAATCTCCTATAGAATGCACACAACCCAATGAAGCCTCTGAGCTGCGTAAGGTTCTCAGGTACCGGCCAGTCAACAATAGCTCGGACCTTTTCAGGGTCCATACTCACGCCCTTGGCACTGATGATGTGCCCTAGATATAACAACTCCTCCATGCCAAGCTCGCACTTGGATTCCTTAGCATAGAAAGACTCATCTGCTAAGATACCCAAGACTGTGTCCAAATGAGCCAGATGCTCCTCCCATGACCTGCTATAAACCAAAATGTCGTCGAAGAAGACTAACACAAATCTCCTCAACTGAGCACTGAAAACCCTGTTCATAGTTGCCTGAAAGGTGGCAGGTGCATTGGTTAACCCGAAGGGCATAACCAAGAACTCGAAGTGATCGCAATGACACCGGAAAGCGGTTTTCTCAATATCCTGCTCCCTCATCTGTATCTGATGGTACCCTGATCTCAAATCAATCTTCGTAAAGAAGACTGCACCATGCAACTCATCTATCAGCTCATCAATACGCGGAATAGGGTACCTGTTCTTGATGGTTCTTTTGTTGAGCTGCCTGTAATCGATGCACATCCGAAGTGATCCATCCTTCTTCTTCACCAATACAACCGATGAAGCAAAAGGGGATTTGCTAGGTCTGATATGACCCATAGCTAACAACTCATTAATAGTCTTCTCTATCTCATCCTTGAGTCGTTTCGGATGTCGGTAGGGAGTGATCATCACGGGCTTTGCGCCCTCCTCCAACTCAATAATGTGCTCCGTACCCCTGTCCGGAGGTCTACCAGGTGGAATATCACTAAACACTCTGGAGTGTTTAGTTCTCAGAATCTGTATGTCAGGGTGGTACTCACCCTTCTGCGGCTCCTGCTGGGCTGGCATCAACATGCACTCAGCCGCCCAGTCAACCATCTCATGACGAATGAGCCTCTCCATCCGTCTGAATGAAACCATCCTAAGATTACTGTCCCGTATTGCCTTGATGACATGTGGTCTTCCGTCAACCTTGAATTTCATCTCCATATCCCGTAGGTTGAGCGTGAACTCGCCCAAATCATGTAACCATGCCATCCCTAATACCACATCTGTATCACCCATGTTAACAACATAGAATTCAGTCTTGAATTCATAGTTGTTCAGTCTCATCGGAAGATCAGTAATCTTTCTGTCGCACCTGAGAGTATATCCGTCAGCCACCTTGACTCGAATACCCTCGAAAGCCTCTGTCTGGATACCACGTCTCTCCACTAAACGTGCATCAATAAAATTATGTGTAGCACCCGTATCCAACAAAGTAATCACCTTCTGACCTGCTAAGAGTCCACGAAGTCGAAATGATCCATCTCTCTGAAGGCTGGTCAAATGGGCTTCCTGTAGCTTCCTTCCACCTTCATGTTCAACCTCATTTTCGGACCTCTCATCATCTGAATGCTCGGAATCAGCTTGCTGGTCTGACAGATCAGATTGTTCTTCGCCCTCGTAAAACCACTCCATTTGGTTATTTTTGACTTTCGGACGAAGTGGGCATATGTGTTTTTCATCATAGGGTGCCTTGCACCAAAAACACAACTTTTTCTTACGTAATTCATTCAATGTTTCCCTGTCAAACGGTGGTGCATTCTGTCTCTTCGGATCCTGTTGATCCTTCCTCCTGTCAAAGGGTCTATTCCTGTCATTGTTTCTATCGAAAGGCCTGTTGGGTCTCGTGTATGGAGTGGACCCTGAATTGAACTTGCTGCGAGGTGCTGCAAGTTCCATGTTTCGTGCCTTCCGCATGGCCTCCTGAAGTGTGGGAGGGTCAAAAGCCTTAACCCAACCTCTCATGGGTTCTGTCAAACCCTCAACAAATAATATAATGAGTCTCCGCTCTGAAATGCCAGTCACCATAACTGCAACTCTCTGAAACTCACCTATGTATGCATCCAAACTGCCTGTCTGTCTGAGCTGAGCCAACTCTCTGAAATACAGTTCTGGATCCTTCTTATCGAATCTCTCTATCAGTCTGCTGGTGAATTCCTGATAGGTATTGACCGCATGATGGCCTAGAGTGTACATGCCATGGTGCCACCAATCGTGTGCTACTCCGTCAAGGTGCAAAGTGGAAAATTTAATTGCCTCATCCTCCTGCATAGGCCTAAGTGACAAGTAGTTGTCCAATTTCTGGACCCAAGACCTAGCTGATGTCTTCTCTGACCCATCAAAATATGGCAGCGTAATCTTACTCACCGCATACTGCAAGTCTCTATTCACCTGTGGCTGCTGCTGCTGATGCTGCGGGGGTCTGCGGTCAAATCTACCTCCTCCTCTGGGTTTATAGACATCTATAAACTCATGAAATGTAAGTGCCTGTCGGATCTCAGGCGCTAAAGACATGTACTCGCCATGAAATCTCGTCAAGTCTGCCACTGACATACCATTCTGTGGCTGAAACTCCTGATGTCAGACTGATGCTCTGCCCCTGGAGTCTGAGGTGGAGTCTCTCTAGGTAAGAAAGTAGGCTGGCCTGGCCTACGCTCCTGGTAGATCGGTGACGGCTGTCTAGGTACGGATGACAATGGCTGATCCACTGGTGCAGTCCCGCTCGTCTGTCCAATCTGAATGTAGTGTGGCTGTGTGGGCGTACACTGTCTAATGGTACCCATCAGCTGAGACATCATATCCATCATATTATCGTGCCTCTGTCTAAACTCCTCATCGGTGATATCACCCTTCAGATGTGCCTTCCTCACCCTCATGGTCAGAGGGAATCTCACGACCGGCCATTAGGGTTGCAACAACGTTTCCACTAATCATAGAATGGATCATGAATCCTGGCACTCCTATTAATCAGCCTCACCTCGTGGATAGGTGTGGACCCGTCTAATCCTCGCCTTTGCCTGCTCCTTACGCCTCATATACCGAATAGATCTCTGGCCATGAAAAGTGCGCAAAAAGCACTTTGAATAATCAAAAGCACTCAAAGGGGAACTGAAAAGCACAGATGGCAGGAGATTCAATCGATACCACCGTCGTAACTCGGTGGTTCTCATAAACCTAAAACCCTAATTGTTTCGTTTGATTTTGCAAATTTTGGTTTTGTGATTTTTGAGGTTTTGATAAAATGATAAATGCTGCGATTTTTACTAAGAAATTGCAAATAAAATCTAAATAAATTCAATATGGCAATTTTATGCTCAAATATGATAGGCGCCTCAATGTATTCAATTTCCAGAGCAATTACAATGATATAGATGGAGCTAGAAATGAAAGACAATGAATTTATTGATGAAAAACCTGATTTTCTGTAAGTGGCGGCTGCAGCAATAAATGCTGATGTACCTACGATCAAAGAGTAATAATAATGATGGTACGGACTCCAAGAATAGATGCCTGGTCTCTGAATGAACCCTTGTGATGAAATCGCCTTGATAGTCTGATGATATCCTCTGTAAATCTCTGAATAAATAACTGGTTAAGCTCAGTCTGTGACTTCTGGATGAAATCACCAAGTGCCAGCTTCAACTGATATTTCACAGCCTCAGTCTGCCTGATCTCTGAAGAGTTTTTCGTTCTCCAGAAACGATCGTCTGCCAGAAACCCTAGGGTTTGCAAACTCCAATGCTCAGATGCAAGAAGACAAAATTGAATAATAACAGGATAGTTCGATTTTGCCTTGAGAAGAAACATATATCCTTCTTTGAAAAGTTCGACCTAATTCTACATTAAAATAATCATTTAAATAAATGATTTAATTTTCACCTTTTGACTTAGGAGAAATGATTAATTATTGGCGTCCACTTTTAATGAGTATTAAATACTCATTAAGTCACATTTTAATAATTTATTATAAAGTATAATGAATAATTTTATAATTTTGGGTTAAATAATTAAATATTTAAATATTTCAATAAAGGACTTTATTATAAAGTCAAATTATTAAATATTTAATAACTCATTAAATAATTTTTATTTCTCTCTCACAAATCAATCCACCGAACTG
>VDFB02196759.1:0-38714 GCA_007258455.2 Sequoia sempervirens | reverse complement strand
ATAACCCTAATCCTAACCCTAATCTATCTCTAATTATTATCTGAACCCTAATCTTAGCCCTAAGTGTAACCCTAACACTAACCATAATTGTAATCCTAAACCTAATGCTAATCTTAACCAAAATTACCCTATCCCTAATTTCAACCCTTACCATAATCCTCAAACTAATATTAATCCTAATCGTAACCATAACCCTAACCCTAATACTAATCCTAACCCTAAACTTAATGCTAAGTTTATCTCTAGTTTACATAAACCTAACCTAATCCTAAACATAAACCTAACCCTAATCCTAACACTAACACTAACCACAACCCTATTGCAAATGCTACCACCAACCCTAATCCTTATTATATCTCCAACCATAACCCTAACCCTAACCTAAATTATAATACTAACAAGTTAACCCCACCCTAATCCTAATTATATCTTTAACCCTAACCCTATTAATACTAATTCTAACTCCAACCCTAATCCTAATTCTATCTCTAATGCTAACCCTAACCATATCTTTAATCTTAACCCTAATTGTAATCTTAACCCTAACCTTAACACTAATTCTATCTTTAATCCTAACCCTTACCCTAATCCTATTCCTAATCCTACTCCTAACCCTAACCCCTAATTTATAACACTTACCTTAACCTTAACCCTAACCCTAATCTCTAACCCTAACACTAACCCCAATACTAACCCTAATTCTATCTCTAACCCTAACCATAACTGTAACCCTATCCTTAATCCTAATATTATCTCTAATATTAACCCTAACCTTAATCGTGATGATAAGCCCAACCCAAATTCTAATTCTATCTCTAATTATAATCATAACCCTAACCCTAACCTTAATAATTTTGTCATCCATGTCACACTATGAATGCTACTAGCATATATATATATATATATATATATATATATATATATATATATATATATATATATATATATATATATATATATATATATAATTTATTAATAATATGTATAAAAACATCGAGAGATATCCTTCTCGAGGCGTCTATTGCACTTTTATGTGAATAATTGATTAAATTAAATAAACACCTCAAGAAGGATATCTCTCAGTGTTTTTATATATATTATTAATAAATTATATATATATATAATCCTTCACATTTAATGAAAAATACATGGTATTTATTGTACTCTCCTTTTATATTTGTGATAGAGCAAACTATTAATATGTAATACTCCAATGCTTGTACATTGCTACCCCAATCGTTGTACAGATAAGAACAATATTTTTTCACTATGATAACAATACTTGTTTAAATGAGTGCCTAAATGAGCATTTAGTTTTATAAATGACACACTTATAGTGGATAGTTATGATATTTTATTTGAGACAAAAATATTTATTTCACTTCTTCATGAATGTATTTATGTTATTTTTTACTTAAGGATTATAAGTTTTGAAGTCAACTATTGATCCCATAATGTCACGTATTTATTAATATTTTGATTGATATGTGAAATGTATATGTACAAGATATAATATTTTGATTGATAATAGAGGTTGCCATGTTATTGAGAAAACTTCGATATTTTGCTTTGTCTTAGTCATAGGCTTCTTAGTGCATACTTAATAATTTGAGGTCATTAACTAGTTACAGCAGAATGGAGAAGAGCTATGGAGGTTAGCGAATGACTAGTGATATCATTTTATTTTATTTACATTTGTGCCTCCTTTGTTCTTTGTAGTTGATTACAATATTAGAATTAATGTTTAAATGCTTATTTTCTTAATTTTGATTTTCCTCATCACACCCTGCTCAACTACTAGCCCCTCTCCCTAATTAAACTTTTGATGGATGTGTGCTAGATAATCAAAATGAATTGGTGTTTATTCTTTATACAACACTCTAGTGTGTAGATTTGAATTTCTTACATTCAAGCTAAAAATAATGAATAATTAGAAAGAGGTCTACTTAAACTATATTATAATTTGAATTTAAAAAGTAAAACCACTCCCAAATTTACAACTAAATTATTGTCCATACCTACAAATTTTACCTAAAACAAAAAAAAAATTACAATAAATTTAAATCCTTAGAACAAATTTTACCTAAAACAAAAAGAAAAAAAATTATAATAAATTTAAATCCTTAGAACATATAAAATTAAATTAGTCAAGAAAAAATTTGACAACTTCCACACGACTACAAGACTTGCAAAATGAGCCTCCTCAATATGGTATGCAATTTTATTTTTGGAAATATTCTTTGGTCATTTCTTAATAAATGTTTGGTTTTCAGATGCCTTGGCTTTTGTATAGAAGATGAATTACTCATCATAGCTGTGGAGTTGGCATTTCCACACTCATGGAAAGACAAGGAATTCAAGGGAGCTCCAAACATAAGCTCCTCTTTCTATTTTTAAGCTCATGAGAAAATATTTGAGCAGTTATTGATGAACATAGGTCTGAACTATTCCAAATTGATGACTAGATATTATTGATGAACACAAGTTTGAACTATTGCACATCCCAATATGATCAGGAAATTGTTCCATACGTATTTGTTTTGTATGTGCCTTCCCAAACATCTCATCATTGCATTCTACTGCTTCTGACTTATCATTTCCTTTTTCTAATTATTTTATTATGTTCTCTCTCTTCCAATATGGATTCCCCTATCTAATCCCTGCTTTCAAGGCGTTTTCACTCTTGTCATGCTAGGTATGGAACTTTTTGATAACGCTATTGTTTCCATCATTTTTTTCTATAATAAGAAAAATTTGAGGGAGGATTCTTTATTCATTCACACAAAACAAAAACATTTCCATTTTCCTATTCGTTATTCCTTAATACAAGTTAACCTGGAAATTATTTTCGATGTTATCTCTAATTGGAAAATGAGATTTATTGATTGGGTTCTTTCATGGCATAGATGGTATCAGGACATAATAACCCAACCACAATAACCCTAGACACAATAACCCCTCCATAATAACCCAAGGACAAAATAACTCATGGTCATAATAACCCATGGACATAATAACCCATGATCAAAATAACCCATGGACAGAATAACCCTATATATATATATATATATATATATATATATATATATATATATATATATATATATATATATATATATATATATATATATATATATATATATATATATATATTCACTGTGTTTCGAGTTGATATGTATAAAGAGTAATTCTTTTAATGAATTAACTGAAATAATAAAAAAACTACAATTATCTTGTGGTGCTAATTTTTGTGTCTTTTTATTACACCTCTCACTAGGAAGAAGATGGTGTTTAGATTATTTTCATCAGTAATAAACTAAGAAGCAATGCCACTAGTAGCAAGTGAGGAAGAAGAGAAGTCACAATTCTTTCAAGAAGAATTATAGAGTCAGAATTAGTACAAGAAATTTCTATAGAATAATACACCTAAGAGTCAAAAATTCCTATTGTCTCAAAAAAATAAAAATAGAAAAATCAAAACAAAGAGATTTGATGAAACAAAAGAATCAAAATCAAAGAGATTTCATGAAACAAAAAAATAAAAACAAAAAGATTTGATAAAACAAAAAAATCAAATCAAAGAGATTTGTTGAAACAAAAAAATCAAAATAAAAAATATTTGGTCACAAAAATAAATCAAAGATAAATCATAAAGATTTGAAAATATTTATTATAAAATAAATTAAAAAATCAAATAAATAAATCAAAGATTAAAAAATAAGTTAATTAAAAGATCAAATAAAAATATCAAAATGAAATCTATGAACTAAAAATAAATCAAAATCAAAGAGATTTGATGAAATAAAAAATCAAAATCAAAGAAATTTGATGAAACAAAAAATCAAAATCAAAGAAATTTGATGAAACAAAAAATCAAAATCAAAACATAGAGTTTTGATGAAACAAAAAAATCAAAATCAAAAAGATTTCATGAAACATAAAAATCAAAACAAAGAGATTTGATAAAACAAAAAAATCAAAATCAAAGAGATTTGTTGAAACAAAAAAGATTTGATCACAAAAAGAAATAAAGATAAATCACAAATATTTGAAAATATTTATTATAAAAAAATTATAAAAAATCAAATAAATAAGTTACCAAAGATTAAAAAATAAGTTAATTAAAAGATCAAATAATTAAATTAAAGAAAAAAATTAATTAATTAAAAGATAAAATAAACAAATCAAAGAGATTTGATAAAAAGAAAAATTAATAAAAATAAATAAAAGATTTGATCTGATTAAAATATCAAATAAATGAATCAAAGATAAATCACAAAGATTTGAGAATCTTAACGATAGATAAATTAAAAGATGAAATAAATAAATCAAAGATAAAAGATAAATAAAAAATGATCACAAAGATTCAAATAAATTAAAAAAGATCAAATAAATAAATAAATAGAAAAAAACAAAGATTTAAAATATAAATCAATAAGAAATATTAAATAAAATAGACCTCACAAATATTTGAATACATGCTTGGTTAAATTAGGGTTTTGGATAGGCTTTAATTATGCTTAGGGTTCAATTAGGATAAGATTTTGGACTAAGATTAGGGTTAGGGTTCAATTATAGTTACAATTCAATGGAGGTTTAGGTTTAAGGTTATGGTCCAAATAGGGTTAAAATGTAATTATGGTTATGATTCAATTAGGGTTAGAGTTCAATTAGGATTATGGTTAGGGTCAAGTATAGGATTCAATTAGAGTTACTATTAGGGTTAGGGTTAGGTTTAGGGTACAATTTTGGTTAGGGTTAGGATTAGGCTTACTATTATAGTTGAATAAGGGTTAAGATTAAATTATGGTGAAGGTTATTGTTCAATTAGGGTTAGTTTTCACTTAAGATTATGATTGTGGCTAGGGTTTGGGTTAGTGTTATATAATAAAGCTTGGGGTTAGGGTTACAATTAGAGTGCAAATAGAGTTGTGATTAAAGCTTAAGTTTATGATTCAATTAGGGTTTAGATTATGAATAACATGCAATTAGGGTTTAATTATTAATGTTGAATTAGAGTTAGTATTAGGGTTTGGATGCAATTAGGATTTATTTAAGGTTGAATTAGGGTTACAATTAGGATTTAATTAGAGTTATGACTAGGGTTAAAAAGTGTTATTGTTCAATTAGATTTTAACTATGGTAAGTATTATTGAGGTTCAATTAGAGTTAGTATTAGGGTTTGGGTGCAAATAGAGTTTAGTTAAGGTTGAATTAGGGTTACAACTAGGATTTAATTAGGGTTATAACTAGGGTTATAAAGTGTTGGGTGAAGCCACAATAGTGGTTTACAATTCAAGTGAGGAAGGAAAGCTCACAAAAAATGACCCCAAGGCAAAAAAATTGATTTTAGGGGTTCGTACGAACCTACTGGTTCAACCAAACCCATAAGGGGTTTGATTGAACCAGGGTTCGAGCGAACCCCTTTGAATCTTGGGCGCCAAAAAAAAAAGAAGAATGCATTGGCAAGAGGTTCGAGTGAACCCTTATGGGTTCATTCGAACCCCTATGGGTTCGTACGAACCCCCTTATCTCTCATCACCCCCTGAGACACAAAAAAACCTAAATTTTTTTACTTTGAAGCTCGGTTTGAACATGAAAATGGTGAAGATTTCACAAACCCAACCGGAATCAGGTAGTTCTCAAAACGAGCTATCCAACGAATATAATTTTGATATGTTTTGGTTTTATTATGTATTTGTTTTTTTAGTTTTATTAAATATAGGTTTTTCATCGAAAATGAAAGTCTATGTTCTGCACATGTGGAAAAATAGAAAATTATAAAAAAAAAATTGAAAAATATGAGTGCACCAGATATTGAAGTCCATGATCCAACAAAAAAATAAAATTGAATTTCAATATATACAAAAAAAAATTACACATTATACGGTCGTGCTATGTCTGAATTGTAATTGGTTTGACTTCGAAACTTGATTAAAGAAAAAATATTCAATAAAAAACTATCTAACCAAGTGGAAGCACTAGATATCAGAGTTACAAATCTAAATTCAAAAGAATTAGAATTTTATCCTTTATGGAAAAAAAATTATTTGTTATACGGTGTGCGTCACTTTTTAAAAATGTTGTTTTATGAAAAAACCAGTTTTCGTGGGAGATGGAAAAAAAAGTGCAATTTGATTCCAAAAATTTTGAAAAAAATATTTTTAGAATCTCCAGACAAAATGTGACGAGACTCTAGTTTGCATCATCTTCAAATTCCTCACAGTTTAGCCGCTATAGGTGCCCGAATGTGAATATTTAGTTAAAAATAATAATTTCAGTGTCTAGTTTGGCCAAAAAATTTAAACCACTATTATGGGATCACCTTGTTATTGTTCAATTAGAGTTTAACTATGGTAGACTTGTTAAGATTCAATTATGATTAGGGTTCAATCATGGTTATAACTAGGGTTATAAAGTATTATTGCTCAATTAGAGTTTAATTATGGTAAGTGTTAGGATTCAATTATGATTAGGGTTCAATTAAGGTTATAACTAGGGTTATAAAGTGTTATTGTTCAATTAGGGTTTAATTATTGTAAGTGTTAGATTCAATTATGATTAGGGTTCAATTAAGGTTAGGGTTCAAATAGGGTTAGGATTAACGTTAGGGTTAGGGTTCAATTAGGCTTAGAGTTAGGGTAAGGGTTACGATTAGGATTAGTCTTAGGTTTAGGGTTCAATTAGGGGTAGGATTCTACTATAAAGCTTGGGGTTATGGTTATAGTTGGCTTTCAAATAGGGTTATGATCAAGGTTAGGTGTAAGATTCAATTAGAATTAAATTTAAGTTAGGATTATAGTTAGGGTTCGATTAGTGTAAGGTTAATGTTAGGATTAGAATCCAATTAGGGTTAGGATTAAAATAGTGTTTAGAGTTAGGATTAGAGTTCAATTAGGGTTAGGTTTTTAAATTAGGGTTAGATTTTAATTATGATTATGGTTAGAGTCTAATTATGGATAGCATTCAATTAGGGTTAGTATTAGGGTTCAATTATGGCTCTATTTGGTTAGGGCTTAATAAGGGTCAAGTTTATTATTGGTGTTCAATCAAGGTTAAGGTACAACTAGGGTTAATATTTAATTAGGGTTAGTGTACATTAGCATTCAATTAGAGTTAGGGTGAGGATTCTATGATAAAGCTTAGTGTTAGGGTTATAGTTAGGGTTCAAATAGGGTTACAATCAAAGTTAGGTTTAGTATTCAATTAAAGGGTTAGGAATGAGGATCAGTTAGGGTTAGGACCCAATTGGAGTTAGGGTTATAGTTATGGTTTAATTAGTGTAAGGGTTAATGTTAGGGTTACGATTAAATTAGTATTAAAAGTTAGGGTTAGAGTTCAATTAGGCTTAGGATTAGGGTCCAATTAAGGTTAGAATTTAAAACTAGGATTATGGTTAGAATCTAATTAGGGTTAGGACTATAGTTAGGGCTAGTGTTAGGGTATAATTATGGTTAGAGTCCAATTAGGTTTACGGTTACGGTTAGGGTATAATTGTTGTTAGAATTTAATTAAGATTAGGTTAAATTAGTGTTCAAATAGGTTAACCATCCATTAAAGTTAGGATTAGGATTAGAGTTCAATTAGGGTCAGAGTTAGGATTAGGATTAGGGTTACAATTTAATCTAGGTTCAATTAGGATTGAGGTACAAATAGGGTTAGGATTTAATTAGGGTTCCTGTAAATTAGTGTTCAATTAGGGTTAGGCATTAATTGGGGCTAAGATGAGGCTTGAATTAGTGTTATGATTAAAGGATTAGGATTGGGGATCAATTAGGGTTAAGATTCAATTAGAGTTAGGATTCAATCAACATAAGGGTTAGTGTTACAGTTATGATTAAAATAGTGTTCAAAGTTAGGGTTCGAATTCAATTAGGATTAGGGCTAGGGTTAAGGTTAAATTAGGGTTAGAGTAATTAGGAATATTTTTAGAGTCCAATTATGGTTAGTGTTTAATTAGGGTTAGGGTTAGAGTTTAATAACTTGTGTTCATTTTGTGTTAGGCTTTGCTAAGGACTGAGTTTATGATTAGGGTTCAATTAAGGTTCAATCAAAGTTAGGGTATAATTAGGGAAATCATTCAATTAGGTTTAGGATATATTAGTGTTCAAATATAGTTGGGGATCACTTATAGTTAGGATTAGGATTACAATTCAGTTAGGGTTAGAGATAGGGTTAGGATTAAAGTTTAATTAGGGTTATGGTTAGGGTTAGATTTACAGTTAAAGTTAGGGTTCAATTAAGGCCAAGGATCAATTAAGATTATAGTTAGGGTTAGGGTTAGGGTTCTATATCTAATTGTAACAAAAATCTTAATATTAACCTTAAATATAACCCTAATCCTAACCATATTTCTAATGAGGCTAACCCTAGCCCTTAACCTAACCTTAACCCTAACCATAATCTAAACCCTAAACCTAACAATAATTTAATATCTAACTATAACCCTAAGCTTAACATTAAACCTAACCCTAAACCTAAACCTAACCCTAATCTATCTCTAATTATAATCCAAACCCTAATCTTAACGCTAAGTGTAATCCTAAGACTAACCATAATTGTAATCCTAAACCTAATGCTAATCTTAACCCAAATTCTAAACCTAACCCTAACTCTATCCCTATCCCTAATTGCAACCCTTACCATAATCCTCAAACTTATCTTAATCCTAACCATAACCATAACCCTAACCCTAAACATAAGCCTAACCCTAATATTAACACTAACACTAACCACAACCCTAATCCTAATTATATCTCCAACCATAACCCTAACCCTAACATAAATCCTAATACTAGCACTAACCCCACCCTACTCCTAATTCTATCTTTAACCCTACCCCTAACATTAATACTAATTCTAACTCTAACCCTAATCCTAATTCTATGTCTAATCCTAACCCTAACCATATCCTTAATCTTAACCCTAACCATAATCCTAACTCTGACCTTAACACTAATTCTATGTTTAATCCTAACCCTTACCCTAATCCTACTCTTAATCTTAATCCTAACTCTAACCCCTAATTTATAACACTTACCCTAACCTTAACCCTAACCCTAATCTCTAACCCTAACACTAACCCGAATACTAACCCTAATTCTATCTCTAACCCTAACCATAACCGTAACCCTATCCTTAATCCCAATATTATCTCTAATCCTAACCCTAACCCTAATTGTGATGATAAGCCCAACCTAAATTCCAATTCTATCTCTAATTGTTATTATAACCCTAACCCTAACCTTAACTCTACCCTAACCCTAACTTTAACAATTTTGTCTTCCATGTCATGCTTCAAATGTTACTAGCATATATATATTATTTATTAATAATATATATAAAAAAATGCCGAGAGATATCCTTGTCGAGGTGTCTATTGTGCATTTATGTGAGTAATTGATTAAATAAAATAGATACCTCAAGAAGGATATCTTGAACGTTTATATATATATATATATATATATATAAGTTTACATTCAATGACTAGTTAGAAAGAGGTCTACTTAAACTATAATTTAATTTGAATTTAGAATTTAGAAAGTAAAACTACTCCCATAATTTACAACTAAATTATTGTCCATACCTACAAATTTTACCTAAAACAGAGAAAAATAAATTTTATAATAAATTTCACTCCTTAGAACAAATTTACCTAAAACAGAGAAAAATAAAATTTATAATAAATTTAAATCCTTAGAACATATAAAATTAAATTAGTCAAGAAATTTGACAACTTCAACAGGACTTTAAGACTTGCACACAATAATTAAATGTAGACGAACGGGTCCAGGTGAGTCCACAACAAAGGCTAAAACCGCAGACCCTTACAATATGAAAACAATGTTTTGGATATTTAAAAGAAGAGCCAACAAAAATAAAAACCTAATGGGCCGAGGGACCCACCAAAAATCTGAACAACACCGAAAAAACAATAAAGAAGAAAAAAATGGACAGCGTCTGGCCCAGGTCCCCAAATTAGAGAAAATAAGGCCAAATTGACAAGCATTAACGGAGGTGCCATTGAATTGACTATGTTAATTTGATTATATTAACTCAAACCAGTCATTTGGAACTTGGAAGGCATAAATGGTAAGAATTTGATGTTAGCAAGTCAACACAGAGCTTGACTAATTCAAAAATCGCCGGCGTGGTGGACGAGGATTTGGTGCTTCACTGTAATTTGTGCGGTCACGTGGCAGTAGATTAGACGGTTTCTGCGACATCTGTCTTCGTAAAAGCTTTCGATCTAAACACAAACACTTCCTTGACCAAGGGAGCGGGTCTGCCGATTTGCCGTGTTTCCAGTGGTAGAAGAAAATTTGCCTCCACACGTGTCGTGAATGTATTATATGGCTGCCATTACAGAGACTCGATCCGACGGAACATGCGGAGCAAAATGTTATTTTAGCTCTGAGGTTGTTACCGCCAAATAAAGATTTTGGGTGGAGAATATTTGTTTCAGATTTCATATCCAGCCAATCTTGAATAGCGGAATTTGGCGTTTTGTAGAGGTGGATAATTATGGCCGGCTGGGAAGCGATGCAATTTAGGGGAAATAAGTACAAGCACTAGAAATTTCCGCAATTTATATTCTGGTTGCGACGGCCGTGGCGGCCTTTTGTTTTGTGGGGTATAAAGGTTTGTTGGGAGTTAGAACCCTGGTTTTGAGGGGTTTAGATGGGCTGAATTGTTGTGTTTGATAGGATTTTCAGTATGCAGAGGAAAGGAGATCAGGAGGAAAGCCCGAGGGCGAGAACAAATGTGTGTGAAATGTTGAGGCAATTGTGCTGGAAGGGCAGCGGAGCGGTGGCGCTCGGGTGGGGTTTCTATGTGCTTTTTCTGGTGCTTTCTACGCATCCCTGTTGGCAGTCCTCTGACTGCTGGGCGGCTCTCTTCGTTGGCAGCCAGGGAGCCAGTAAATTTGCTGCAACACAGACAATAAGGTCGTCTGGAAGGGCTGTGAGTGGAAGTGCTACTGGTCTGGAGCATATTGTGTTCGGCATAGCGGCTTCTGCTGATAAGTGGAAATGGCGGAAAGAGTTTGTTGATCTGTGGTGGCAGCAGGGAAAAAACAGGGGATTTGTGTGGCTCGACCGCGCGACTTCCGAACCGTGGCCGGCTAATTCGCCTCCATTTAAAATCTCAGAGGACACTTCGCGCTTCAAGTTTACTCACCCTAACGGATATCGTTCTGCGATTCGGATTTCGCGAATTGTGTCAGAGACATTCCGGTTGGGGTTGCCGAATGTCCGGTGGTTCGTCATGGGAGATGATGATACGGTATTTTTAACGGAGAATCTTGTTAAGGTTTTAGGTAAATATGATCATAATCAGTATTATTATATTGGCAGCAATTCGGAGGGCGCAGAGCAGAACGCGGTGCATTCTTTCGGAATGGCGTATGGTGGAGGAGGATTTGCGATAAGTTACCCGCTGGCGAAAGCGCTGGCCAGAATTCAAGATGACTGCCTGGACAGATATTCGAGATTGTACGGCAGCGATCAGCGGGTGCAGGCCTGTTTGGCGGAGCTCGGGGTGCCTCTCACGAAAGAACCCGGTTTTCACCAGGTAGAATTTAAATACATGAAATTTCGCGACTGTTTATCTGAAATTGATTATGTAAACAAACTTTTTCATCAACATTTTAGATCCTATTTCATTTTTCATAACATTTAAGATCCTCCTCCATTTTTCATAAACATTTAAGATCCCACTCCATTTTTCAAGTAAAGTTTTTTTCATATCGTTTAAGATCCTTACTCCATTTTTCAAGTAAAATTTGTTAATTGTATGCAGACTTTTTGTATTTTAAGTTCAGTAGTGTTTTCTGGAATTGAACGGCATTGGTTTGCCGAGATTGGGCGGTGATTTGCCTGTTCCAAATTTTTTTTAGTATTTCCAAGTTCCAATCGCGCAATAGCATTTCGGTACGCAATTAGTTCTGAGAAAGTTTCTCCGAAGGCGTGCGGAAAGCACAAAAATCTTTATGGTCCGTAGGGAGCAAATGGGTCCCACAAAACATAAGATTTGGTGGTATCTGACACAAATTTTTAGGGCTTTTAAATTCTTAGGAGCAGATTTTTTTTTGAAAAGTGGCCAGATGGAGATGGCCATTTGACTAAAAGATCTTTCCAAGATTTTCCATGCGTTTGGTCTTAAAGTTGCATAGAACCTCCCGGGTTTAAAAAGTTGAGCTGAATCTTTGCTTTAAAGGCTGCATGTGATCGCCATTGCATCAAAAACAGGAGCAGATTATAGCCCGGAATAATTTTAGTCATCAAAACTGAGCCCATCGTTATGCGAACTGCTCCTAAAATTTCTTAGCAGCAGTTCGAAGGGACCACGTTGTAAGCCTTCAAATTAGAACTATCCTTCCCGTAAAGTTACTGAACACGCATAATACACTAAAGAATTCCGTACGTGAGGGACAATCTGCTCACGGGCGGCATACCTTAGGCTACTTTAGGATAATTTTGTTCACGGGCGGTATGATTTAGGCTACTTTACAAAGGAGCTAAAAGTTTCGACCACTGTATTAACCTTGATTATATGATAGATTTTTAAGGATTGAACTATCTAATCTAGAGTTGATTGGAGTACATCTTTATAGTCCATATTGTCCATATTTCATGAACTGTCTAATCTAGAGTGATTGGAGTACATCTTTATAGTCCATATAGTCCATATTTCCTAAATAGTTTTTCACAAGTGTCTAATCTAGAGTGTTAGATCCATCTTTATGAATCTTTATGAGTTGTCTTTCACATGAATTTGTCTTTCGTGATCAAAAATATCAAAATATTTATCTTGATATTATTTTGGGTTTAAAAGTTGTTCCTCTTGACTCAAACCACTTAGTCTAATAGATCAGTTTGAGTAGGTTCTATTCAATTGTTAAACTATTTTTTTAATGTTAATATATATAAAATACACAAGAGTTACCAAAAATATAATTTATTTATTTATTTCTTCTTTCAATTTATGCAAATATTTGAATTATTTTTATTATTTATTTATGTATTTGATTTTTTGTTCATCAAATCTCTTTGATTTGATTTTTTTTTCATCAAATCTCTTTTATTTGATTCTTTTGTTTTTTCAAATCTCTTTTATTTGAATTTTTTTTCATCAAATCTTTTTTATTTGATTTTTTTGTTTCATCAAATCTACTAGTATTGCACATGACTTCCACCTCCATGTCATTTTAAATACAACTTCAAAAACTTTACACAGATTGTTGGTGCCACTATCAAAAATATTATTTATTTATTTATTTGTTTTTTAGTTTATGCAAATATTTGAATTATTTTTATTATTTATTTGTTCTCAATAAGTTTGTTTTTTAGTTTATGCAAATATTTGAATTATTTTTATTATTTATTTATTCTTAATAAATTTGTTTTTTAGTTTATGTAAATATTTGAATTATTTTTATTATTTATTTATTTATTTGTTCTTTTTGTTTCATCAAATCTCTTTTATTTGATTTTTTTTGATTCATCAAATCTACTCTAGTTGCACATGACTTCCACCTGCAGTCATTCTAAATACAGCTTCAAAAACTTTACACAGATTGTTGAATGTCAATGCCTCTCGGACATAATTAAAAAAATATATTAAAAAATAAATTCACATTTGAAATTAATTATTAGTTGCTAAACATTTAGAACCATCTTACTATATTTTTGTTATATAGGAAATTGGTTCATTATCTTCACTTAGATCAAGAGTTCAATTCTGACACTTAACATTGACATTGCTTCATCCAAATTCGCAGTTTACTAGATTTCTAGTTCTGATCAGCAGCCACCATAATCCTGTTTCTTATTCTGATTAACAGCCATTATAACCCTCTCTTCTTGATAGAGTCCAGTAGAGTAAGAGAAACCCTGAAAATGCAATCTCCAACTGACAAGTACTCAACAACTATCCATCAATATGACACCTTAAACCCATATTATTATAATTAGTTATAGTTGAATGGTTCATAATCTTTATTAAGACTCTCTATTTATTCTGAAACAACTGGACAAGTAAGAGTAAAATAATAACATTTTCAGGTATCATATTTTCTCTAATTTATATATGTTAAACGCAGTTAACTCTGAAAATGCATATTTTAAGTGTTTTTCATTTATTCTTTCAATCTGTCTATACCAGGTGGATCTCCGCGGCAACTTGTTGGGTATTTTGGCGGCGCATCCTTTAACACCGTTAGTTTCCCTCCACCATCTGGATGTGGTGGCGCCGCTGTTTCCAAACATGACGCGGGTGGAGGCGCTGCGGCATTTGATGAAGGCGGTGAGGGCCGATCCGGATCGTGTTGTGCAGCAGAGCATTTGTTATGACAGAAGAAGGAACTGGACGTTGTCTGTCTCTTGGGGATACAGCGTGCATATATACGGTCAGATACTGCTCCCGCGCCTTCTGGAATATCCGCTGGAAACCTTCCGGATGTGGACAGGTTGGGCGCGCTTCCCCTTTGTGTTTAATACCCGCCCACTCGCGCAAAACCCATGCCAAAATCCCAGCGTTTTGTATATGAAGACCACGACTGATTCCAATTCCACAGAAATTGTTAGCAGCTATACTAGTCAGACCGCGCTAGGAGAGAGCAGATGTAACTCCACTGTTAATAATCCCGACGACATAAAGAGGGTTAGAATTGTTTCCCAGAAAATGAGTGCTGATTGGACAAAGGTAAATCCAAATATCTCATTTTTTATTTTATTTCACATAAAGTTTTGGAATTTTTTATTTTTTAGAACATTCTTGTTCTGGGTCACACTAGTCTGGAAGACCCAGTTCATGCCTAGTCGTCCTGATGATGGACCAGGAAATCACCAATGATCTAAAAGGTCTTGATGATGGGTGGGTCAATAAGTGTGACCTAAATATCCCACTGATAGGTCATCATAAATGTGACCTGCAAACAAACGGGGATGTTCTCTGTTTCTTTGACCGGTCCTCTATTAATTCAAACATTATGGACTGTGGGAACCTAAAATCTTCAATAACTTCCTCTATTTTTGCTGTTGTGTTTACAGGCTCCGAGGAGGCAGTGCTGTGACTTGGTATCCTCTGGAAAATCTGACATTGAAATTAATATCAGAAGTTGCAGGGATGGAGAATCAATGTCTCCTTAATTGATAGCAGAAAACTTTTTATTTGTCTTTTCCTTTGTAGATAAATATACCCATTGCAGAATTTATTTTCTTCACAATTTATCTTTAAGTGAAGGAAAGTGGGCAGTGGGTAAGATACGTAGGTGTAGTGGCATGAATTTAGTTCTATGAATAATGAGAGGTAGAGCAGCAACATGAGAATTAGATTGAATGGCAATTTTTCGATTGGGAAGTTTTTATGTCCATATTCTTATTTCCCTCTGGTTTGTTGTCATCAACGGTCAAAATAGTACAAGGATGTGCTGGCCATTTAGTCTGACAAATATCAAAGGCGTTTTGTACAATTTTTGTGACCCATTCACCAGATTATTTTATCATGCCTGGCAGGAAGATGATAAAGATAACTGTACGAGTTATGTGTTCTTTTCATTTCCATGATGGGTCATGGAATATGATTCCAAAATATTTATGTAAATTTCTTTTCACACAATTACATTTATAAATATATATGGCTAGAGATATCATCTCTTACTCCGACTTCTCTTTTTTCTACTGTTCTTCAATGTACTAGTCATTTTTAAAATAATAAATTGATTTTTTTTATTTATCATTTAGCTATTCTATTTACACACCATTTATATGTTTTTTAAAAATTCTCATTTAAACTTTATATTAGGGTGTTTGTTTTTCTTGTGGTCACATGGATGCTATGAGAATCACAATGGGAAAGTCATAAGACGAGGTAATTTAGGAAGTTTATTTTAGAATTGTGTGCTTCTAGTTTAAACTATGTATTCTTTTTTAGCTTGATGTCGGATCACACTCAGTGATCCATCCTCAGTGATGGATCACTGAGTGTGATTTGAAACATCGAGCTAAAAAGAATACACAACTTAAACCAGAAGCACACAATTCTTAACTCGTGGATTCTGGAAAACCCATGCCAACTATAGTTTATTTTAGTTCCAATCATTTCCCCTTTTCTTCTTCTCCACATTACTACCTTGAAAGCTTTCTATTATTTAATAATTGCAGATTCATTTCCTCTCTCATAGATTGAATTTTGCACACATTTGATGTTGACTATATATCATGAAGAGGGCTTTCATTATTGGGAATTAATAATAATAAGCTTGATATAATATATAATTAGTAATTGGATCATAAGTTTAATAGGTATGTTGATAATTTTTTAATTTTGTTAGATATAAATAATTTTTTTATAGTTCAATTTTTTATTAATATGAAAAATGATACAAAATGTATGTAATTTATTAAATTTGTTGTTTATAAAATAAAAATAATAAAAAAATTAATTGTAAAGCAATAAAAAATAATTAAACTATAGATCATGTATTATAGTTATACTCAAATTTATTAGAATTAAATTATGTTCTATTGAAAATTTTGAATTTGATATCATAGTAAATCTTAAAATGAATGTATCTTAAAGAATATGTTGTAATGGAAAAGAAATGTGTTATGAATAGTAAAAGATCTCAAGTCTATATTTCTATTTAAGAAAAAAAATGGCACGAAGGAGTGAAAGAATAGGGACATGGGCAGACAAAGTTGAGGCAAAGCGATGGAGGAATCACGAGTAGTAGTATTGGCAAAGACTAGGGAAAGTTGTGGAGAAGGATGGGGGGAATCATCGAAGGATGTTAGACCTTTTCCAAGTTGGAGGAAATAAAACCCTAATGAACAGTATACAAATGTTGGGGTTACGAATAAGGAGGAGAATTGGCAAAAGATGGTTACGAGTCAAAATAAAGGATGGAGATTTGAAGAGCAAAGGAAGGGTGCATTTAAAGGAAGGGCATGGGGGACTCATCAAAGCATACATCATTTTGGAAATAACTATGTTGGCAATCAGTATGGGCATTAGAGGTAAGCTTCGACAAGATATTGATTAACATTTCAACCCATAGTGGATCAAGTTGGGAAAGCTCTAACAAAATTTGAAGATCCTCATGATAGAATTCGAAGATCCCCCGATCTCACAAAGAGTCACAACAATATGGTTCCTCAAAAAGTGCAAATCCACATTGGGCCACATGTACAAATGCAATTTGTCTAGGTCATAAGGAAAAGTGGAACCAGGCAGTGAATTTTAAAGGCATTCCAAAACCAAGTAAAGAACATCTACAAAAGGGAAACTAGAATATGTTACTGGACACAAACCCTCAGAGATCAATAGGATACAAAAAGGAGAGGCTTAGCAAAGCCATGGTTATCCCTAATGCGAACGTGCTCGAAGCAAGTAACCACCTTAAAAATCCTTTTTTCACAAAATGGTGTGGCAAAGGCCTATTGAAAATCAAGGTTATATATTGGTGGATAGATAGATGGGGCAAAGATGTGAGAATCAAACCAATACCTAACAACTACCATCCAATTGAGTGCGCCTTTGAAAACCTCAAACAATCTATAATGGGAGAAAGAGTGCTTTTGCTTGATAGGATAAGCTTTTACCTAAAGGATTGGGAACCTAATTTTGACTCGATAAATCACCAGATGGAGAAAATTAATGCTTGGATCAAGTTGTATAATCTACCCATGGAATATTGGAATAAGGACACCTTAGAAAGGATTGGCAATGAACTAGGAACCTTCATTTGTGAAGAACAAAACCTGCTTCAAGGATAACAAAATATATGCACAAAGATTTGTGTAAAACTAAACCCTAGAACACAAGATGGGAAGAATTGAAAATAATCATGGATGTTGGTCGCTGGTTCCAAAAGGTTGAGTATGAGCTCTTTCCATTTTTTAAAAAATTGAAGAGAGCAGATGCCATTGATGCTAGTCCTCCAAACAATCCAGAAGAAAGGATCGCCACATTTGGCAAAGAAGAGTTAAGGTGTAATTTGATCACTCTGAATGGGGAAGGAAAGTTAGACGAAGGAGTTAAGAGAGTGTGCCCTTCCTCATTACCTAACTTAACAAAAGGAATAGAAATTAGGAGAATAGTGAAGGGAACCTAGAGTATGAGGAGGATGGAATGATCAAGGATCATATTGCATTTGGAGGGGCAGAGGTTGATTTGCAGGACCTAAGCGAAACATAAGCTATATTGGAGTTTAGTTGTGAATTGATTGGGTTATTTGAGGCCATGAGAGAGGAGTTGGGATTATTTGACCTAGTAATCAATACAAACAAGGAGAAGACAAAAGTTTCAATAGAGTTGGATGACATATTGGAGGAAGGGGAAGTCTGAATAGAGGGATTGCACCCCAATCTAGAAGGCCAAAAAGATTTTGTGAACTTGGTGCCTAATTCAACAAGGGGAGGAAAAACTGAAGGTAAAACAAAGGGATTTTTCCAAACATTTGTTGGACTGTGGTGAAGGGAAGAAAAAGGGGAGAAAAATAAATGAGGAAAAGAGACAGTTAGATGGAGATGCAAAAGGCTAGGTTAAGATCACTAGGTTGCTTAGGTTTGGGAAGGGTGTTACCCTTCTTAGGGAGCAAGGAAATTTCTATCGTGGAATGTTAGGGGCTTAAACATCGGGTCCAATAATGAAAGTTCTATCGTGGAATGTTAGGGGCTTAAACATGCCTAACAAGGCATTGTATGGATACTTTTGTGGTAGAAATTTTTCTAATATAGGAGTCTACGATGAAGCTTATCGAAGTTGAGATGTTTAAGAAGTGCAGACTTTGGAATGTTGAAGTGTTTGCATCAGAAGGTGCATCTGGCAATCTTCTAACTCTATGGAAACCACAATCAACATATGTGGATCAAATGGCTGCTAGCAAGTACTAGATTGCAACTAAGGTAAGAATTCTCCACTCTAGCCTTCAATTTATTTTAATAAATGTGTATGGTCCTTCCATCTCCATTAAAAAGAAAGACTTGGGGGAAGATTGAAACTTTATTAACTTCTGCTCCAATGGAAACATTCATCTTGAGGGAGACTTCCATGCCATACTCCATAGTTATGAGAAAAGGGGGGAGTGCAAAGGAAATACCAATTACAACTATACTTTGAGGAATTTGTAGGAAACAATCAATTAATGGAAATCCAAATGGCAAATGAAATGCATACATGGAAAAATAGAAGACTCGACTTTAGTAATATAGTTGAAAAACAAGATAGATTTTTGTTGAAAGGTGATCTAGCCTCATTCCATTCTCATTAGAAGGAAGTATTGTTGGACTCAAATAGGCTCAAATCATTTCCCCATTCAAATTGAGATGTTGGGGGATAAAAATCTAACTAGATGCTTATTCAAATTCGAAAACATGTGGCTAAGGTATCAAGGCTTTCACAAATTAGTGGAACATTGGTGGAGCGAAGCGAAACCCATGTGAACCAAGATATTTTGTGCATAAAAAAAATTAAGATTGGTAAAACAATAGCTAAAGGAATGGAATAAAGAACATCAAAATCATTTTTCAAACAAAGAACCGACTAGAAAAAGAGATGGAAATGTTAAACGAAAAGATTTGGATAACGACATGGAAAGGGAAGATTACATCAAGGAAAAAGGATTTTTAAGATGCTAGAGGATATACTAGCAAAAGAGGAAACATACTGGAGACAAAAATCCAAAGAAAATTGGATCAAAGAGACAATAACACAAGGTATTTCAATAATGTGACAAAAGCTCATAGAGACATCAACTCTATTACAAAAATTAGAAAAGGAAATGGGGAAGTTACATAGAATCCTGAGGAGATTACTAAGGAGAGTGTATCTTATTTTTGTACTCTTCTCAACAACTTAGAAGGATCTAGAACCTGGAAACTCAAAATCTTTTTCAAGGTATTCCACATATGGTTAATGAAACTCAAAATAAGAAGTTAAAGGAGAAATTCTCAGAGGAAGAAATTAGAATTGTTGTCTTTTAGCTTCACCTAGACAAGGTACCTAGCCCTGATGGACTCCTAACTAGTTTCTTTTAGAGCTGCTGAGACATTGTAGGCAAAGAGGTGGTGGTTGCCATAAAAAATTTAAGAAGCTCAGATATTGTTTTGAAAGAAATTAACAACACATTCATTGCTCATATTTTAAAAAAGGAAAATCCAAGCAGTCTTGATGAATTTTGTCCTATCGCCCTATGCAACATCATTTACAAAATAATGTCTAAAGCCACTGCAAATGAGTATTCTCCCTAAAATTATCTCAGATGAACAAACTATTTTTGTTCTAGGAAGGTCAATTTTGGAAGGAGTGATAATTTCCTGAGGCAATTCATTCTATACAAAAAAAAGCAAAGTATGATGATAAAATTAGACATCAAAAAAGCATATGACAGGGTGGAGTAGTGTTTCTTATGCAAAGTTATGGTGGCCTTTAGCTTCAACAAAATTTGGGTAGTTTGGATATTCAATTGTATAGCCAAATCCCAAATACTCAATCATAGTTAATGGCACCCCTGTAGGATACTTCAATCATCTAGAGGAATAAGATAAGGTGACCCACTCTCCCCTTTTTTATTTGTCATCATGGTTGAGGCTTTAGGTAGGGCGCTAACAATTACAACTATTAATGGAAGCTTGGAAGGTGTGCAGGTGACCAACAACATTCCCAACATCACTCACCAACAATTTGTTGATGACAATGTTATTTGGTTCAACCAAACGCAGGGAGACTCAACAGTTGAAAGAGATATTGGACATACTCCTTTTCCTTTGGTCAAGTAGTGAGCATAGTCAAACCTAAAATATACTTCTTCCACATGAATCCCTAGAAAGAACAAGAAATCCTTAGAATTCTCATCTTCAAGAAAGGTGAGTTTCCCTACACGTATCTTTGTCTTCCATTAGCTATTAGTTTGAGAAATGGAAAACTATGGGATCCTCTTGAACTCAAAATAAAAACAGGTTGATCGCTTGGAAAGGGAAGTGGTTGTCTTGGGCTGACAATGTAACTATGATAAAGGTTGTGATCTCTGTGATTCCTATATATCTAATGCCTTTCCTTTCCTTGCCTGCTAGGAAGTTTCATGCATCAAATCAAAGAATGAGAAGATTCTTTTGGAAAGGGACCACAAAGTAGAAGATACCTTTGATAGGCTAGGAGAAGATTTGCAAGACCAAAGCGACAGGGGGTGTTGGTCTGAAAGATCTCCTTAAGAAGAATAAGGCATTAGGAGCAAAGCTATTCTAGAAAATGCATACAGATAAGGATGCCAAATTGGCAAGGATTCTACAAAACAAGTACCTGAATAACAATTATGAAAATAGTATATTAACACCATCAAATTTTCCTCAAGGGTCAAGGATATAGAACAAGTCATGAAGGATTGTAGACATCTCATAACTAATCATTTGACCTGGGATGTTTATGACGAGAATTTTTCCCTTTTTTGGGAAGAATCATGAGGTGGTTTCCCATGTGTGGATAATTTAATAGATATAGGGAAAATGAAGGGAAATTTAACCTAAGCTCGGGGCACAATGGTTAGAGATTATATGTAGGTCTATCTCAAGGATTGAATCCCAACCAAGTTGCAATGGAAATATTTGGGTTTGATGGGTTTACCAAAAAATAAGGTAATGCAATTGCAAGCCATACTCAATAACAAGCTAATTATTGTTCAGGAAGGAAAGGACAAATTGGTATGGGCTAGTTCAATATCTAGGCAATACAACACAAAATATGGCTATCAAACCTTGGTCAAGCATTAACCTATTCCGTCTCTTCCTTTTGCATCTTTACTGGCATAAACTCTATTTTCCAAAAGATGACATGTTTGTATGGGTAGCGCTACAAAATAAAGTGTTAATGGCAAACAAGTTTGCTAAGCTAGGATATTAGGGCCCAACAAGGTGTGTTCTATGCAAGAATAATGAAGATAATGTGAACCATTATTTCTACAATTCCCTTATGCTCAGGAGTGTTGGTAGTGGTTGTGTGCTAAACTAGGATGGGTCAATGCATTGTCAAATGACATACTTAGCTTATTCAAGTCTTGGCCATTTTAAAGAAGAAGGATGTATTTGCAAACCTATGGATAATTAGTCCCTCAATTTTGGTGTGGGAACTATGGAAGGAGTGCAATAGGAGAATATTCCAAGAGAAAGAGATTGACCTCCCTTCCTTTCTTAACAAACTCAAAACCACCATTGTTGAATTAAGTAATCACAGATTGGTAGTGCAAAACCCTCATAATCAACCTTTCACAGATTAGGATGTGAAAATGAGGTATACTTGGTTTGGTCTAAGATCTTGATCGATAGGCAAAGAGGGGAGGAGGTCTCAAACTAAAAGAGATGTTGCTTCCTAGACTCCTCCTTTCGAAGGGTAGTATAAATTAAAATTTGATGGCGCGTTAAGGGGAAATTTTGGCACTTTTGTGCTAGTTGTATTATCTGAGATTGGGCTGGTAGAGTCGTGGGAAAAATCTCAAAATATCTTCCAATAGGAACCAATAATATGGCATAATTCTAGGCTCTTGTGGAAGACCTACAACTATGTTAGGAACTGAAGATCAAAAAACTTGAAGTTGAAGCTGACTCATATAGTTGTCAATGCGTTTATAACAATGAAAATTGAAAATTAAAAATTGAATGTTATTGTGGATAAGGTATTGGAAAATTTTAATCAATTTAACAACTACTCATTCTCTCATGTGTATAGAGAAGCTAATGTTGATGCTGACTGTTTAGCTAATTCAAGGGCAAATGGTCACTGTTAGATTTTTCTAAATAGCCTACCCAAGATGTAAATGATTGAAGGAAAGAAAATACATAAATAATAGATGAGAAAGAATAAACTATAGTCCTCTCAAGAGAATGCAAAGCTTCTACGATCTCAAGAATTTAGATTACAAAGGAAATAACTTGGTTATGAAAGGCCAAGGGGAGAGATAGGATGTAACTAGATTATGACAAGTGTTGGAATCCTATGAGGTGTGACAACTCAGGTCATTAAAGCTCAACAACCTTATCCCTATTTTAAGTTAATCTAGTGTGAAGAGGACCTAAGTGAACTACCTAGGAAATGAACTAGCTAGATAAAGTAGCCCTTTCACACTAACACCCCCTTAAGTGCAACTTAGGGAGAAGTATACAATGAAAAGATTCAAATATGGGTCATGGCTACTAGGCCTGATAAGGTACCTAGATACATAATAACCTCTCAAATACTAAAAGAAGGAGAAAACCCAATGGGAAAAAACTCCGTCCCATGAGAGGTTGAATGAAGAAGTTCTAAGTGACCCCCCAGAAGAGATGTCCTGCAACCTCAAGAGAGATCAAAGATGAACATACTTGCTCTCAGTGAAGGGTTTTGTGAAAATATCTGCAACCTTGTCTGCTATAGGAAAGTAGTGCTAATCAATGAGCTACTCCTAAATCACCTCCTGGAGAAAATGCATATGGATCTCGATGCATGTTTGGTTCATTGATGATGGAATAGGTTCTTCGAGATTTGGATGGCATTCTAGTTGTCACAATAGATGATTGATAGCTTCTAAAAGATGATACCAAGTTCATCGAGGATATTTTGAAGCCAAATAGCCTTAGTGGAAGCATTAACAACCCCCCAATACTTAGCCTCAGTTGAAGAAAGAGCAATGGCATGTTGCTTCTTTCTCTGCCAACAAATAGGACCAGAACCATAGTGAAAATTGTAACTAGAGGTGGAATTGCAATCATCAATATCACCAATCTAATTAGACTCTGTGTATCCAAGTAAGTTTGATCTTGTTCTTGTTGCATAGTGAATCCCACACCTATGAGTGCCTTAGATATATATAGTGCAAGATGTGTTTGGAAGCTTTCCAATGGAGCTCGTGGGGTTCCATCATGAAGCATGAAATAATGCCAACTACAAAGGAAATGTCAAGGTGAGTATGATTCGAGTATATGAGGCTACCAACAAGTTGATGATACAAGGTAGCATCAACTATGGTGTGGAACATTTCACCTCAAGCTTAACCCCAAATAGAAAGGGAGTTGGTACAAGCTTACAATCAGTCATTTGAAAATGTGACAAAAGATCAAGAGCATACTTGAACTGTGTAAGAGAGATCCCAGAAGAGGTTTGAGTGATCTTGATATCGAGAAAGTAGTGCAAGAGCCCCAATTCAGTCATGGAAAATTTGTCATGCAAAGGAGTCTTGACAGTCATAATGATGGATGAAGTGCTCCCAGTGACAATTAAGTCATCAACATAGAGATCCAAAAAGAGGAGAGCATCCTCCTACAGCAAGATGTAGACATTTAGATCTAGGTGGCATCTAGATAACCTAATGGAGAGAAGAAAGGAGTCTATTTTGGCATACCAAGCTCGTGGAGCCTGTTTGAGGCCATAGAGAGACTTGGTTTGTAAACTAGTGAAGAATCTTGAATGAATCTTTGTGGCTACTCCATGTAATTTTCTTCATTTAGATCTCTATGAAGAAATGCACTCTTCACATCCATTTGATGTACAACCCAACCATGAGTTGCAGAAATAGAAAGTAGCAAGTGAATGGAGTTCATTTTGGTGACATGGGCAAAGGTATCAATGTAGTCAATACCTTGTACTTGAGAGAAACCTTTGGCCACAAGCCATGCTTTATATTTGTCAACTGAGCCATCCACTGCAATTTTGGTTCAATAGATCCACTTACACTGAACCATTTTTCTTCCCTTAGGAAGTGGAACAAGATCCCATGTTTTATTCTGCTTTAAAGATTTATACTCTTCCTCCATTGTCGAATCCCACTCAACAACACTAGAAGATTCACGAAATGATTGTGGATCTAAAGCCACAGAGATGTAGGAATTTGGAATGTCATGATGTTGTGATTGAGTTTTTCTAATATTGAAAGGATCCCCAACATGAACACTTGCAGCCTCAAGTGTTTGACAAACCCAACAAGGCATGGTAGGGGATGGAGAAGGAGATTCCAAACTCTGTGAAGAGGAAGATGAAATCTCATGATCAACTCGACGACTAGAGGAATCTTGAGTAAAATCATCGATGTCAGAATCCTCTAAATGCACTATTGAGAAAGGAAGATTAGAGGATGAGCTAGAAGATCTTTCCTCAAAATGCACACTGCACTCAATGAATAGCTCCTGTGTTTTAGGATCCAATAGCCGATATCCTTTGACACCATTAAGGTAACCAAAAAAGATGCAAGGCCAACTCTTTGTTTCCAAGGCCTTGCACTTCTTTGAAGGAATATGTGCCCATGTTGGGGAGCCAAAAAATATAAAGTTCCTCACAACAAGTTTCCTGCTACACCAAGATTCAAAGGGAGTGATTCTCTTTAATGCCTTATGTGGAACTCTGTTCTGAATGTGAGAAGCATAGTTGATAGCTTCTACCCAATAAGCAAGTGCAAGGGAGCATGCATGGATCATGCAACTAGCCATCTCTTTCAGGGACCTACTTTTTCTCTCAACTACACCATTTTGTTGTTTGTAGGCAACATTATGTTGAAGATCAATCCCTTCAAGAGTACAAAATTACTCAAATCAATGGTTCACATATTCTTGGCCATTATCAGTTAGAAGAATTTTGACAAATTTCAAGATTACTTCTCAGCGTGAGCCTTAAACTCTTGAAATCTTTCGAATACTTTTGCTTTGTGTCGAAGAAAGTAGACCTAAGTATATCTAGAAATTCATCAATGAAGGTGAGAAAATAATGAGCCCTACTAAAAGATAATGATGGCAAAGGACCCACCAAGTCACTATGAACCAATTCAAGGACTTCCGAAACACTCCAAGCCTTCCCTTTGTTGAACTTGTCCTCAAGATGTTTTCCCAAGGAACAACCCGAACAAACACCATCAAAAAAATTGATCTGAGGAAGACCTGTGACCATATTCTATTTTTTGAGTTGTTGAAGATAGCGATAGTTGAAATAGCCAAATCACTCATGCCATATTTTGCTCACATAATTTGAATGGGTGAGCAATGTAGTGGATTGTGAATCAGGTACAAAATGAGAGAAATAATACAAGCAAGACTCATGATTGGCCTTACCAACTGCAAGGAGTGTATTATCTTCAATATTTCTAATAATGACAAAATCTGGAGTGAATTCAACTTTTCTACCATTCTAATTGATTTGGTAGATGGAGAGAAGATTGGCTGATAAATCAGGCACACAAAGAACATCTTCAAATGTACCATTTCTAGCATCAATTGAACCCTTCCCAGTTACATCCACTAGAGAATCATCCCCGATGAGAATGTGGGGCACATAACAAGGCTCCCACAAATAAAACGATTCTTTAATAAAACCCATGTGATGTGATGCACTCAAGTTAAGAATCCACTATTTTGAAGAATCAACAATAGCAACAAGTGCAGTTGCTTTCCCTTTACCTGATTTAGAAGGAGTAGAGGATTGTTGAGCAACATACGAAGGTAGATTAATGTTGTTCTTTTTAAGATGTTTTTACTCATTGATATTCTTCTTATGACAATAATTCTCCTCATGACCAAGTTTCATGCAGTAGCTACAAGGTGGCCTTTCCTTCTTTTGAAAATTCCCCTTTGAAGAGGAGTTGGAGTAAACTTTTGTTGTAGAAGATGATTGTGCCTGATCTTTATGTGACTTCTTGAACTGCTTTTATATTTGTCAAGTTTCCCTGATTCTTTCTGACCCTTGGGTTGACCAACCATCAAAGCTTGTAAGTGTAAAGGCTTAAGAAGACCCATGGAAAGAAGCTTTCTTTGTTCTTGCATCAACATTTCAAAAAATGAAGCAAAAGAAGGTGTAGTGAATGCAGATCCCATTGCCAATCTATGAGTGTGGAAGCTAGAAAAAAAAGTTGCATATTTAGATCCAAATTTATTGAGAATGTTATAGACAAGTTGAATCTTTTTCTTCTCTAAGACACGTGATTTACATTGTGCTTTAACGCAATTGACCTTTTTTACATAATCTTGGATGTTGTCAAAATACTTTGGATCAAGACTCATTAGTTCGTTGTCAATTTGATAACCATGAACTTCATCAGTCGTACCATATAGAGTTTTTAATTTTTCCCATGCATCATGTGAATCTTTACATTCTTCAATTTGAAACATTATATCAAGAGAAACTAAACTCCTTAAACAACCAAGAGCTTTTGTATGTTCAAACATCTAGAGTAATTTTTCCTTATCATTTGTGGGTCCAATTACCTTCTTCTCAACATAAGGTGTATATCCTAGGGGAAAAGCCCGGTAGCCGTCGGGGCTAACTTGTGCATTCGTGCAGAGTGCAAAATAGGTCTGATTTCTTTTTTTTTTTTGGGCTTCTTCGTAAGCGAGTTAGGACCTTAAAAAGAAAAATTTAGCTTCTGGGTATTTAAAATGTGCCTTGTGGAACCCATAAAGCAAAAGGTGCTCAAAAAGGGTGTTTTTAAACCTCTGTCCCCTACATCTTCACTATTTCACCTATACCCATTCATTACAAATCCAAAAAAAAAAAAAAAATTGCCTATTACCAATTATCATTTCACCTATTTCAAGTCACGTTTGTATGGGGGGCCCTTCAAAATATCACGTGGGTCCGTTAGGAGGTGGCCCCTTTACCATCAACCTCATCACATTAAAATGTTCTCCACGTGCCCCATATTCCTTCAGCAAACCATGCATATGAGTTAACCACATACCCCTTAAGCCTTCATCAAACCACGCGTACGTGTTAACTTAACCGCGGGTTGTTGGGCAGCTTTAAGCCCTAAAGTCTTCATCTCCTGCAGTTTCTTTCCAGAATGTTCCCCGTCGCCACCGCCACACAACCGACGACCTTCGGCTGCAGGTAATGTCTCCACCTCTCTTTACCTACAAGATTGCTTGTTTAACAGTGGAATTTTGTTGGGTTGGACGGTGTTTGAGTGCATTTTGGCGTCTTTTAAAATCATTTATGTGTATGGCATGAAGGGTTTGAATGTAATCATTTTTTTTACATGTGACTGCCAACTGGTAGAAAAATGGACCCTCGTGAATTATTCTGTCTACGTCATCGATTTTTTGACTGCTATGCCTTTTTTTGACATTATTCTATGAAGTAATCACATGTAATGTGATTTAAACAGGACATTGACAGAATTTTTACCAAGTATCATCATGAAATTTACTGGGTATATAATAGGATACTTAATCTTCAAAGATTTTTTCATTTTATCTTATATGGAGCTGCATAAAACGTCTCCACCTCTCTTCACCTGCAAGATTGCTTGTTTAACAGTGGAATTTTGTTGGGTTCGACGGTGTTTGAGTGCATTTTGGGTTTTTCAAACTCATTTCTCTATATGCCATTAAGGGTTTGACTGTAATCATTTATATTTACATGTGACTGGCGACTGGTAGACAAGTGAACCCTCGTGAATTATTATATGAAATTTAAACATTTATTCAAAACCCACGTGAGTGCTACCAATTAATTTATATGGAGCTGCAGAAAACGTCTCCACCTCTCTTCACCTACAAGATTGCTTTTTCAACAGTGGTTTTTCTGGGTGTCGTCAATGTTTGAGCGCTATGATTTTTGTTGACATTATTCCAAAATCCCCTCTCGCCAGTCTGGAAGCTCTCGACCGTCCTTAGACTGCTCGGTTGTCCCTTCTCCAAACCGTTTACCTTCCCAAACTTTGCATAGGTCTCCATGTCAATGTCTCCTTTTGACCCTTTCATTAATTGCATTGTTTTTCCCATCCTTCCTCCATCCCACTGTATAAGTGATAATGATGAGAAATCTCATGGCTTGAGGTTTTGGTAGCACTCACTTGGGTTTTGATTAAATCTGGTCTAATTTGGTTGATTGGTAGACATCATATTATTTGTTTCTCACTTACACAGTTACACTGCAACATCAGAACAGTCCACTTTATCCAAATATTTGTTTCTAATTTCATTTTGGATGGACCAGCAATGAGTCTGAGATCTATACAGAACAGTCCACAGTTTCCCAGAAATTTGTATGTAAAATTATTGGTAAATATTTGAGAGAAAATTAAATAAAATATTCGACCAAACTCATGCTGCCACTTGGCAATAGTTTAACAGGTTAAGCAGTGCACCAAGCTTTCAGATTTAGCCTTAATCAACGCTAATTAATGTAATCTAGGTATACCTCCTTTGAGTAATCCACCAGATGAGAGGAGGGAAATAAACAATGTTAACATACCATTGTTTTCTAATGAAGTGGAGCATGTTAAAATTTCAAATGATCTTTTTCTTCATCAAATGAACCAGATAATTTTCATTGAAACTGCTTTAGTTTTTCTAGACCACTACATTGTTATCTAATAAAGAAGCTTCCATAAAAACAGATCTCTTCCTTACATAGACGAAACTAGCAATGCAGACTGTGAGGACTCTATAACAAATGAATTTTCTCAGAAATTTCCACAAGTATAAATCCAGAATTTTGATGGTTGCTTGTTGAATTCTAAAACTTGGGTAATTTTTTATTTTGGTTTAACTGTGAAAAGTGTAGTAAACTATTATATGTTACTTTTCAATAGTTTCACATAATGGTTTAATTTATGCATATAATTGTATTCATAGCCATGTATATGAAATCTAAATCATATAATAGAAATAATTTGGAGAATTGAATTCTAAAATATGTATAATCTGATGGGTGGTATACCTATATCTCTATAAGACTGTACATATGTAATCTAATATATATATATATATATATATGTGTGTGTGTGTGTGTGTATGTATATATGTATGTATATATGTATACATACATATATATGTATGCTCTCTCTATACTCATACATATGTGTGTAGTGCAGAAATATGTATGTCACGATTGGGTGGTATACCTATATCTATATAAAATTTTATTACATATGTAATCTAATATATATATATACATACATATATGTAGCATGTATATATATATGTCTCTATACATATATATGTATGTATATATGTATATATGTATGTATACATATATATGTATGTATATATGTATATGTATATGTATGTATATATGTATGTATGTATGTATACATACATATATTCATACATACATATACTCTATATATACATACATACTGTCTATACATACATATATATGTATATACATATACATATATATATGTATGTATATATATGTCGATATACCATATATATGTATGTATATATATATATATATGTATATATACATACATACATATATATATATATATATCAGATTATATGTATATATATATATGTATAATCTTATATGGATAATAATGGTGTAAATGAGGAAGGAAACCGCGGGAGATGAACACTTTAGGGCTTAAAGTTTCTCAGCAACCTGCAGTTAAGTTAACATGTACGTGTGGTTTGATGAAGGCTTAAGGGGTACGTGGTTAACTCATATGCATGGTTTGATGAAGGAATATGGGGCACATGGAGAACATTTTAATGTGATGAGGTTGATGGTAAAGGGACCACCTCCTAACGGATCCATGTGATATTTTGATGGGGCCCCCATACAAACGTAACTTGAAATAGGTGAAATGATAATTGGTAATAGGCAATTTTTCATTCAACACACAATTGTTTGGTAGGAAAATTCAAATGTGAAAGTCAATCACCACAATTCAATGCATTCAATATACACATTGTAATGATTTTATAAGAGGCAATTTCCAGTGTCATTTTCACTACGAATTTGCATATGCTTTCACAGCATATCCTCTACAAAACTTAGGCATAGATGGTCACTACAAAATGAAATGACAGATTGTTTTCCACAAAAAAATCAAATTTGAAACTCACCCACCACATTTCAATTTACCCATTCAAATGATTTTTTAAGAGGGAATTCCCACTGTCATTTTCATTACGAATTCCCCCTTGCTTTAACTGAATATCCTTTGCAGACTTCAGAGCTTACTAAGGCAACTTCTGCACATTCCTCTTAAAAGGAAGCTTATTCATATTGGTACACTCAGAATAAGTAAATTCATGTTTTTATTTATCAGTATACCAGATTTACATTTATGTTGTCTATTTCATTGTTCAATATACTCTTTTATATTTATGAACTCAGTGTCTACATTATTTTCAGCGATACATTATTTTCCACTTATTTTATGAGTTTCAATAATTAGATTACATATTTGTATATACATTTACATGTACATGTACATGTATATGTATATACAAATATATATACACATGTATATGCATATGTATGTATGAATGTATATGTATACATGTATATGTATATACATAGACATGTATATTTATATAGATATACATATATTTATTGAAAGTCGTGGCACAAAGTATTTGCACAATACACACTGTCAAATAAATTCATGCAATGGTTGTCACTAAATATATGTATATTTATATAGATGTACATGTATATGCATATAGATATACATGTATACATATACATATATATGTATATATATGTCCATTCTATTGCACTCTGCCATATATGGTGCCATCATATGTAATATACACTATTATTTTCAGCTTCATACCAAGGATCAAAACATTGTGGATTTTAATGCTCCAATCAAAACTCTTATTGTTGTGCATGCAATATTGTAAGGATGATTTGATGTGGGAATGTTATGAGTACCAAGTACTACCCCCGTTTATTACAATTATTTTGTAGGCAAGCAGGAGCGTGGAGAGGTGAATCAAGCATGTGGATTATCAACATACCAACAAAGCTGTGTTTGTTAACACAACAAACTCTATAGGGACATTTTGCTCTGAATGCTTCTTGATATGTTTACATTTTCTGGTATACACATGTTCTTAAATAATTACTTTTCTTATTAGATGCTTATTTCATTCCAGGAATATATTTATTGGCATTGGTCTCTTAATGGTAGGAATGTGAGGATTTATCCGCAATCAACAGAAGACATTCAGCGTTAATGACAGGTAAAGTCTATGACTTTACTTTGGCAATGACCTAGTAATACTGAAAAAATGTGTATTTTTTTATACATTGCTGTAAGTTAGATGAAATGATGACAGGTAAAGTCTATGACTTTACTTTGGCAATGACCTAGTAATACTGAAAAAATGTGTATTTTTTTATATATGGTTGTAAGTTAGATGAAATGAGCAATAGTATACAGTAATTATGAGATTGTTTAGTATTAGATTAATTATATGTCTGCATGTATATACATACATATATATATATATATATATATATATATATATATATATATATATATATATCGATAGGTATATATGTACATACATATATATGGTTATGCATATATGTATGTACATATATAGCTATATATATATGTGTGTGTGTGTATGTGTATATATATAATTAATCTGATAATAATCATATCATCAAACATAGAAGGCATACAAATTTGAGGTTCCAATAACAAATAACAGCAGCATTAGGACATTTTATAATCATATCATAGTTATATTTTGATTCAAACTGCATTAATTGATTGGGTGGTGTGAGAGAAAAAACATTGCTCAAACATACTTGAAACATAACTACATCAGCATTATCACATCTTATAATCATATCATTAGCTTATAATCATTATCACTATGTACACCCCTCCCTCTAACTATTTGAATTCGCATTATTTTTCTATGTCACTGGCTACTTGTGACTATGATGGTAAATCAAGTAAGATGTGATTTGGTTAGTTAGACTTTCGATGATGATGTTATTCCATTGGCAGACAATGATTATTTCCATATGACATCAGGTTGGTAATGTTAGTTGATTTTCGTGACTCATGATATGATGCAGTTGGATTTAATTAGATATGTTAGCTTTGTAATTTATTGTTAGTTAGAAACGCTTGATTTATTTACATATTATAATTGTTAGAATAGGTGTGATGAAGGACAATATGGCATCACTCGTTCGTGAGTGCCCTGTTATGTTGCGATTCCTTCTCACAATGCAGTACTTCGATTTAATGCTTGATTTTATATATATGTATGCACATGTACACAACTTTGTTTGTATGCAGGATTTGCAGGTACAAGTCTCGATTCCACCTGCTTCGGCAGGACAGGACGAGCACCAATAACCCAACGGTTAAATGTTGAAACAGAGGTGACGATGAAGTCCTCCCGTCCCATGATGTCAGGTCGTCTCGTTGATTGGTATTGTTCATTTTTGTAGTTGTTGTCACTTGTGGTTTGTGTTTTGTATTTTGTCGTCTCTTGATTAATGTTGGTACTTTATTTGTTGTGGTGTAATCGATTTTAATGATGGAAGTAATTGGTTGTTTTAATGTTAGATTTAAATTCTTTTTAAATATTTGAATGATTTAATTATCTTTAAGTCACCCATTTCAATTAATTGACAATTAAATATTAAATGTTTTAATCCATTTTAATTAATTATCCGGTGGAGGATACAATTATTAGAATAATTTATTTAAATTAAATAAGTAATGTGTTATGCAAAGAAAGGTAAAAATAGAAATTCAAAACAATAAAACAAAATAAAAGACTGAAAAAGATTGTGAGAACAAATAGGAATACAAATCTAATTAAAAAGCTTGTTTTTAAAGAATGATTTTCTTTTATTTTTTGATTTTTAGAGTTTTTGAGAAGAGAGGGATATTATCTTTTATTTAATTAAGAATTTTTGTAAGTTTTCGAACACAGAAGATTAGGGATGGAGAAGTTGCACAAGTGATTATGTATTTTGAATCCGAAGAAAATATGGGTTTTTGACCTTTTGCTAATTTGAAGGGAGTTCTAGATAGGGTTTTGGAAAAATCTATTACTAGTTATTTTGGAGACTTCTGATAAAAGGATCGGGTTGGAGATTTGAGCACGGTGACTTGGAGGAGATTCGAAGCAAGAAGGAGGAGCTCTTCGTAAAGTCCATCAGAAACAATCTTCATCAGGTTCTCGAATAAGCGCAGGACTCCAGGTTCCACGCTCTCTCTTCTTGATTGTTTTGAATCTGTAAAAAGAATAGAAGTGTGATTTAAATCAATCCCTGTTTGTAAAAGAAATATTCAGAAAATTAGATTTAAATGATTTAGTTTGTAAAAAGAAAATAAATAAATCAGTAGATTTTCTTTATATGGAAATTTCTTTTTGAATTCGAAATCATTTTGTTTTATTGCAAGCAAACAGAAAGATAATTTAATTGAATTCTGTTGAAAATGTTCAATTTCTCTCTATTAATTTACTGGGGGAAAATGATCAATCTTTTTATTTTTAATGGTATTGAAATATTATGTTGATAGTCAATAATATATTTATATATATATGGTAAATATATGCTATTCAGTTTTACACATAAAATTATGCTCTTTGTGGTTGAATAACTATTTTTAATTAAATATATATATATATTATATATACCTTTAGGATTTAAAATGTAATGCTTTCGCTGTTTCAATCGCTAAAAATCGGAAATGATTAATAAAATAAAATTTTATGAATCTAAAAATATAAGGTTTAAACAAAAAAAATTTATTTTAAAAGTAATTTGTTATAACGAGGGAAGGACTACTGAGGCCATACCTCCCTCCCATACCCGGGACCGGGCAATGCCAGTCCTCTTTGGCAAAGCCATTTAATCTCTTCTTTAAGTTTTAAAAATTGTCTTTTAAAAGTTATTATATTTATATATAGTTTTTTTTATATATATAGTTAATTATATGTATATATAAATTATATATATATATATATATGTATTTATTTATTTATCTTGCATGTTATTTTATTTTATTTTATCATATTATAATAATAATAATTTATTTGTATTTTAATTTTCAAAATAAAAGAAATTCATAATTATTTTATTTAATATTGTTTTAGTTTTAAAGTGTAAATTTTGTGTTATATTTATAAAAGTTAATTATTGTTATTATATATGAATATGGGGTAATATTTTATCGATTGAACAGATAATTTAACTGGAATTTGCTTTGATTTGTCGTTATGGAATTATATTGAGAAGACTGCATTTCGTTTATTTGGTGAATGGAAACTGATAGTCTTTTGTGGGTGATTTGAATGTTGGTCTTGTGGTAATTATATAATAGTTGAGGTGCTTATTCATGAGTTCATCTGTGATTGTTATCATGATTGTCAAGTATGATTTGTTAGTAAAAAGGGCAATGTAAATAAATGAAGATAGACAATCTCCTGAAACTTGTTTCCCTTATACTCTTTTTACCATTGATTCGTAAGTCCTTTGTATAGATAGGTACTTAGAACTCTTGTGAGTACGAATGAATTGGTTGTTCGAGTGGTTTGGCTTTCGAATTGTGAATGTGGGTTGTTAATGGCTACATATTGTCATGTCTACTGAATTTGCTGAAGGTAATTTGTGTGCCAACTGTAAGGGTATCTTGAGAGGAGAAAATTGAGGTCTCCCTTAGATGCCCAGATGGTTGTTTCTAGATTTGGATTGGATTTGGAAACTTAATTTGATCTTGATTAACTGTGGTTGACTTGATGTTTTGTTGTGTTGATTGTTTGGGTTGATTTTTAAGTTGAGTGAGAATCGGTTGACTACTTTTGTTGCTTTGTTGTTTCCCTTGTTTGTGGATTGTCGTTCTTTTGGCTTCCAGAGGCTAGAGATTATTGTCAGTAGATGTTCTCTCTTTATGTACCCTTGATGTGGCAAGTGTTTTGATATCATGTTTTTAAAAGGGTTGTACATGAGTTGTTGAGATTTCATTATGTGGTTATAGCGAGATGGTTAATGCCTCGCGTGATTTGGTCTTGAGATTATTATTTTATCTGTTATGGTACAACCCTTGCCTAGTTTTGATTTATGTTAGGGGTCATAGGGAGAGTGGCTCTTCGTGGGCGCCGGCACCTCGGAAGGAGGAAGTGCTCAGGGGAACCCACGTAAGAGTAGTTAAACAAGTGAACCTAAAAATAGAATTTAGGGGGATGGTTAGTAAAACACACAAGATAATTAAAACTGGATTCCTCGTCTATGCATTAGGGCTACCTTAGACTAGTGATAGACTGAGTAGGCCGTGGTCGGAAAAGTCGTAGTCTCGTCTTCATGAGAGACTATCGGCTCCGCATTAGCTACCCTATGGTGTCGGCGCCTCAGTTAGGAGGAAGGGCTAGGGGATCCATAGATGGGTGTCGGCGCCTCAGTTGGAGGAAGAGCCAGGGGATCCCATGAGAGCTATGCGATGACACTCTCCACTAGACATCCTTGTTCTTGTTTCTTGTCGCCTCTGGATATTGTTATATTTATGTTATTTTTGAGGGTTAGGGAATCCATAGATGGGTGCCGGCGCCTCAGTAGGAGGAAGTGCCAGGGGATCCCATGAAAGCTATGTGATGACCCTCTCCAATTGACACCCTTGTGCTTTGCTTGTAGTTGCTTTGGGATATTGTAATCTCTTTGTTGTTTCTGATTTTAGGGCTTGGGGATCCATAGTTGGGTGTCGGCGCCTCAGTTGGAGGAAGTGCCAGGGGATCCCATGAGAGCTATGTGATGATCCTTCCCACTTGACATCTGTTTGACTTGTTTCTTGTTGCCTATGGAATTGTGTATTGAATGGTTGTTTTTAGTGTTATTATGGAATCGTGTTCCTTTCATTGGTTCTGATTTATTTGGAAATGTATTTTGGGTGTTGGTTCGGTTCTTCTGGATATTGTATCTTGTGATGTCTTTGATTCTTGTGAATTTGTCTCATGATTGCTAATTGGTGATGCTTCATGTTATTGTGATGAGTTCTCAGTTTAACTTGTTTTGTGATTGTGAACGTTAATGGTGGTCCAGTGTATGCTTTGAGTTGTACTTGTTTTGTATCATGTTGTTATCAAGTCAGTTTGACATTCATGGTCAGGTTCACTTCCTCGTCACCTCTGAGCACGGGGGGTGAGTTACTTGTAATTCACATGGTTGGGTGGAACGTGCTCCGCACCCGTTGGGTTCCCCATCAGCGTCCTGTCCTCTCAGCTTTCCGCAGTGGAGTTGTACCAGTGATCATCTGTACTTCATATTTCATTATTCTTGTATCAATCCCTATGTTGGGAAGCTCAATGTAATTCATTTATCAAGAGATTGTAATGTATTATTAAAACATTGATGTAATAGCTAGGATCATTTATAACTCTATTAAGAGATGTATCATGGATGTAATTATGCGATGTGTATTATGCTCGCATCATGGTTATGGGATGTATCATTGTTTATAGTATTATAAAGAAAATGGTTATGTTGTAATTGTTATCTTTATTTTTGTTTAGCTGTTGCCATGTAACCTCACGTGTCCCAGAGAATCAAGTGTGTTAATGCTATTTAACATGTTATGTGGTTATGGTTTAATGTTATTGCATGTTTACTTTTATTAAATAAAAAAAAAATTATTTGCATTGTGTGTTCTCTGGGTTCGGCATTAAATCTGCAAGTTGGCACATCAACTCCGCCCCATATTTCTAGGAAAAGGTGGCGGCGTGATATATCCGCCTATAGCTGAGTTAGGTCCACTTGGAGGAGGTGATATTTGGTTAATACCTCCTTGAAGGCATGTTGCTATTTGAGCAAGTAATGCCTGGCTTGCATCAACAGTCAATCCCATTTGTTGTGAGCCACTTCCAACCTGCATATTGTTGATGGCTGCAAAGGCTAGTGTCAAAATGCTCATCATATCAAGCATGATAGGATGATGGGTGGGTATAGGATCCCCCGTTGTTGACTTACGTTTTCTCTTCTCTGCTTGTTTTTCTTTCTTTTCTACTTCCTTTTGTAGACGTTCAGCCTTGGCCTGCTCCTGTCGAATGGCTTTCTCTTGCATTCTTATCATTTTTTGCTCATCTTCTATCACTTTCCTTGCTTGCTTCTCAGCCCTTGCTGCTTCCTTTATAATTGCTTCTGCTTCACAGTCTACCTTTCTCTGCAACATCTGCTCCTTCTTATGTTGTTGCAACTCCTCTTGCCTTTTCTTCTCTGCCTCTTGTTGGCTGAACAATTCAATGAAGGCTTCAGATGTTAGTACTTGGGACCCCCTACTAAGGCGAAGCACTCCCGAACAACCTCTCCGTGATGTTCCTTGCACCCTCTGCACTGGAAGTTTCAAGAATTTGCTGATTGGTCTTGTTGTTTGTGATCCATCATGTGGGGTGCATGACACAAACTCAGCTTCTTTCTCACTAATAGCATTGTCATCTTCACTTTGACCATCACTATGCTCTTGCCAATTCCTTGCATTAGTGAAGTAATGTATTACTTCAGCTGGATCAACGTGTGGTGGGGAAGGCATAGAGAGGCTGACTTCTTCCTCAGTTGGATTTATTTGCACTCCAAGGTTTGTGGCTGCTTCATGCATCCATTTCGGTTGGCTAACTTGAGTTGGCAAACTCAGGCCTATTGATGTAGTGGTTGTATCTTCAGTGGAGGGTGCAATATCTGATTGAACTTCTAGTTGGAAATCTGCTAAAACTTGTTGGATTTCTAGTTGAATGTGTGTTGTAGCTTCATCACCCCCATTGCATTCTGCTACAACACCACTTGCCACTTCCCTTGCATCATACTCCCTCACAAAACCATCTATTACATCCTCATTGTAACCAAGAAGACGCAAGCATGTCTCTTCTGCCATAACATTGTCTTCTGTTTCCATTGTGACTGGTTCATCTTCAGTTGTAGGAGTTTGAACATCATCTTCAACAACATAGCCCTCACTTGGGCCCATGTCGTTGTCAAGGGTTGACCGATTAAGAGGCCATATT
>VDFB02196758.1:0-17094 GCA_007258455.2 Sequoia sempervirens | reverse complement strand
AATTTTGTTTCGCAAGGAAAAAGGGAATTCAGAATAACAACTTCTGGAACAGGGTTTGCAGCTTTGTAAAGCAACAAAGGAAAAAAAACTCTAGAATAAAGCAATCCAATTCTTTACTTTCTCCGACACAGCAAGATCTTTCTGGTTATTCAACGGCTGCAAGATATTAGAAATTGAACGATAACAAGTAGTGCAACATAGCAATATATGATCTGGAGCTTTATAGAGATCGCATTCTGGAAAAGCGCGTGAAATTAGTACAATCTGATCACGCTTTGCAAGCGTGGCATCATCAAATTAAAACCGATTAAAATAGTTGCCGCTGTTTTGTAATTGCATAGAAAAGGAAAATCTATGGGTACAAGAAAGTGCAGGCCGTAGGAAAGTTCCGTTTGGAAGAGGTGTACACGACTTTTCCGACTGTGTCAAGTCAACCCAAAAATAAGTTTTGTTTGCCGACAGTTACAAGTTAGCCTAGGAGGTTCCCAACTTCTTTGGAAGTTTCAGTCATCCCCGTGAAGACGTGGGTCCCTACCACCAAACACAAGCGTGGATGACGATGCCAATAATGATGTCAGTTGTAAGGGAGGGGGTTTGTCAGCATGTAGGATTGATTGGAATATTGTAGAACTTTTGCTTTTTTTTGAAATGTAGGATTGATTAGAACTTTTTTTTCAAGTTTCAGTGTCCCGGTGAAGACGTGGGTCCCTACCACCAAACACAAGCGTGGATGATGATGCCAATAATGATGTCAGTTGTAAGGGAGGGGGGTTTGTCAGCATGTAGGATTGATTTGGAATATTGTAGAACTTTTGCTTTTGCTTTAGTTATCTATCTATAACTAAGGTTTGGAGGTTTGACTCGTCACAGCGCATTTATTGAAAAGTGTGTAAAATTTGACTTTTTACAAATTCGACCAAAACTTAATCATGGGTTTCGTAATAGTTGAACAAAAAAACTATCATTTGTTGCTTGTAGAATATCATATTTTTATTTAAAATAAAACAAATATGCAACCTAAATGGACCAAATATCTATTGGTAACCATAAACCTTTGATATCTCTAGCTTAATATTCAACACATATGAATCAATAGTTGAACACAAAAAAACTTTTTGTTGTTATAGAAACAACACATAATTATTTAAATTACAACTTATATCAAACAAAAATGGACCAATAGTTGAACACGAAAAAACTTTTTGAATATCCTTCACATTGAATGGGAAAATACATGGTAGGTATTTATTGTGCTCACCTTTTATATTTGTGATAGGACAAACTATTAATATGAAATATTTCAATGCTTGTACATTGCTACCCCAATATTTGTACACATAAAAACAATATTTTTTCACTGTGATAACAATACTTGTTTAAATAAGTGTTTTATTTTATTAAATGAGCATTTTATTTTATAACTGACACACTTATAGTGGATTATAGTTATGATATTTTATTTGAGACAAAAAAATACTTATTTCACTTCTTCATGAATGTATTTATGCTTTTTTTATAAACATTCAAAGGTTCTCATGTGTACAAATATGGGTCCATTTTGATCAACATTTGGTTTTTTTTCATTTACATGTGGACTATTGTTGTATAATAAATAGTATAAATATGTGGCGAGACTTAGTATTATAATCACAATTGACTGCACGACTATTGGACCTTGCACAACTACTAACCACTCTTTGTATCGTTTTTTATGAATTTAAATTAGATTTCATAAATTAAATGGGATTTGATAAAAAGATAACCACAATCAAATCTAGAAAAATTTTGCTCAAATAAAATGGGATTTATATTTAGTTTTAATTATGTGTTGAAGGTGTTCTCTTTCTGAACAAAGTTCAGTTGATTATTGAGGTAGACGACATAGATTGTTGGAGATGGGATGCAAGACTATTAAAATCATCATGACTATTGGATTTTCATTATTTTTCATTTGCTAGAGGGTGATCCCACAATAGTGGTTTACACTTTTCGCCTAACTGACACTCTATATTTTTTTTTTAACACAATCTCCACATTCTAGTACCGTGAAGCATTAAACCGTAAGGAATTTGCAGCGATGTAAACTAGAGTCTTGTCACATTTTGTCCTGTGAGATTCTAAAAAATATTTTTTCAATTTTTGGAATTAGATTGCACTTCTTTTTCCATCTCCCACAAAAATTGGTTTTCTCAAATAACATTTTAAAAAAGTGATCTAATAATCGCATAACGCATAACTTTTTCCACGGAAGGATAAAATTCCAATTCTTTCTCAAATTTAGATTTCTAACCCTATATCTAGTGCTTCCACTTGGTTAGATAGTTTTGCACTGAATATTTTTCTTTAATCAAGTTTCAAAGTCAATCAAATGACAATTCGCATCTAGCGAACCGTGAGATAACGAGATAACTTTTATCAGATGTATCATCAAATTATTCTCTCTTTTTGTTGATCAAGGATCAATATCTCAAAGTAATTCATATTTTAAATTTTTTTTTATAATCTTCTATTTTTCCACTACAGGTATCAGAGATTTTGTTTCGAAGAAAAACCTATATTTAATAAAACTTAAAAAATAGATAGATAATAAAACCAAAACATACTAAAATTATATTCATTGGATAGCTCGTTCTGAAGGCTACTCGATTCCAAGTTTGGTTTCTAAATATTCCCCCATTTTCAACCCCAACCAGAGCTTGAAAGCATAAAATTTTAGGTTTTTTGTGTGTACAAATTAAAAAATTAGGGAAAAAGGGGGTTCGCTAGAACCAGGGGGGTTCTAGCGAACCAGGGTTCATTCGAACCCTGGTTCATGCGAACCCCCCCTAATATGCACATTTCCTTATTTTTTTGGGCGCGAAATGTGGGCCCAAAAGTTAGTGGGTTCGCTCGAACCCTAGTTCGGTCGAACCCCTTTATGGTTCGGTCGAACATCTAGGTTCATGCGAACCCCTAAAACCAATTTTTTTGCCATGGGGTCATTTTTCTCAAATTTCCTTCCTCTTCAAAAGTGTAAACCACTTATGTGGCTTCAAATTCCTAGAATAGTTGGAGGTGACGTCAATCGCAACCTAATTGTGTATACCCTGGGACTATATCCATTTGCAATTTTTCACCCTTTGGGGGTTTTTCCATTGACCTTCCCATATTTCACGATGGATATGCTCATTTAAATTCTTGTATCTATCAATTATATTATTGTATCTTATATTCTATAATAAAATATATTATAACTAAAAACTAATGTAATTTTATATAGTACAAATTAAATAGACATATGAATATAGTACAATATATAATATATATCATCCAAATTACATCATATATAATATACTTATTGTATATAATATTTATTACATATATACAAATTATACTATTATTAGTTCTTGTCGATAGGAAAGTTTACTATTGCAATCGATGCATTTTCTTTTTTGTTTCTCGCTTGGCCAATGAGATTGTTTTGTTTCAAATATTTTTGTCTTTTTTCTATAGTCGGGATTTTAAAACATATTTTTGGAGCTTGATAATTATGATTTATCTCTTTTTCTATTGGTTTGAGTAGGTCAATTTTTCATTTTGGATTAAGTAAATTAGGAAAAATTGGGGACATTATAAACATTATATATTGTGGAAAATATTTAATCGGGGGATGCATATAGCACGAGTTTTGGTGGCGGGTTGGTCTGTACTGAAGCAATGAATGCATGTTTAATGCATTAAATGCAAACTTTGTGATGTGTGATGGACAACTGGTGCGTACGTAAGCAGACGATGCATAGTTAATCTATGAAATAGGCAAGTGCTTGTTTTTTTTTTTGCTTATTGTTTGTTTATTATTTTTTGAGAGGCTTTTGTTGTTGTTTCCGATGCTTGTGATTTTGTGCAGTGCTTGAACGAGGGAAGAGCTAAAGGAATAGTGTGCAACTGGTGAGTGGGCCATCCATTTGTTTTCCATACTTTGAAATTTAAGGTGAGTGTTGGGTTTTGTTTGTGTTTATTATCATTTGCTTATCATTCATTCAAAAGCTTCTGGGTTTTCTAGCTATTGGTTGCAGTTTTGCATTTTTCATTATTTTGTAATAGTGTAGTGGTCGTTAGTGCCTTTGTTGTGTGTTTATGATACTTGATAGCTAGAAGAATTGCTTATTGTTGGAAGGGCTAACGGGGCAAGTGGGTACATTAAATTACATGTGCTTAGAGCAAGGTCGCCTGGACTGTGGGGGTAGAGAATGCGTTAATTATGTGTTTTTTACTTGAGTAGCTAGCACAGTGTCAGGTAAGCTTGGAAAGCAGAATGTGTGAGATGTGTTGGAGGGTTGGTGGGTGCAAAAGCAGTGGATGTATAGTTAATTGATGAAATGTGAGGCAAGAGCTAGGTTTTATTTGTGCTTATTCTTATTTGTTTGTTGTTTGTTAAAAATCTTGTGTGTTTTTAGGTTTTAGTTCCGTTCTTCAATGTGTTGTTTGTGTTTATTGTCCTTTTTTTATGGTTTGTTGAAAAGCCTGTGGGTTTTTTAACTGTTGTTGTGGTTTTGCATGTTCGTTATTTTGTAAAATTGCAGTGGTTGTCAATGGCTTTGCTTTGTGTTGCTTGTTGCTAGAAGGGCTAGTGGAAAAAGTGGGTGCATTAAATTACATGTACTCTGTGCAAGGTCTTGTGGGTTGTGGAGGCAATGAATGCGTTAATTATGTGTTTATTGGTTGAGTGGTTGGAAATCTCAGAAAGCAAAATGTGTGACATGTGTTGGAGGGCTAGTGAGTACGAAAGCAGTGAGTACTTGTTTGTTTGTTGTTTGTTAAAAAGATTGTGTGTTTTTAGCTTGGTCTATTTTTTTGCAAAATTTGTTATCGTTTGTATATTGTTCATTGAGAAGCCCGTGGGTTTTTTAGCTGTTGGTTACGGTTTTGCATGTTTGTTATTCTGTAGAAGTGTAGTTGTCGTCAATGGCTTCGTTGTGTGTTTGTGATACTTGATAACTAGAAGCATTGCTTGTTGTTAAAAGGGCTAGCGGGGGAAGTGGGTACATTAAATTACATGTGCTTTAAACAAGGTCTTGTGGACTGTGGGGGCAATGAATGTGTTAATTATGTGTTTTATTTGTGCTTGTTCTTGTTTATTTGTTGTTTGTTAAAAATCTTATGTGTTTTTAGCTTGGTCTATTTTTTGGCAAAATTTACTATGGTTTATTTATCATTTGTTGAAAAGCTTGTGGGTTTTTTAGCTGTTGGTTGCAATTTTGCATGTTTGTTATTCTGTAGAAGTGCAGTGGTCATCAATGGATTTGTTGTGTGTTTATGTGTGCTTTGAGCAAGTTCTAGTGGACTGTGGAGGCAGTGAATGCATTAATTATGTGTTTATGATGCTTGGTTGTTGTTACAAGGGCTAACATGGAATTGTGCTTATTCTTGTTTGTTTGTTGTTTGTTAAAAAGCTTGTGTGTTTTTAGCATGGTCTATTTTTTTTACAAAATTTATTATGGTTTGCTTGTTGTTTGTTGAAAAGTCTGTGGGTTTTTTATCTATTGGTTGCACTTTTGCATGTTCGTTATTCTGTGGAGGTGCAGTTGTCATCAATGGTTTGTTGTGTGTTTGTGACACTTGATAACTAGACTTATTCCCTATTCTTAGAAGGGTTGTCGGGGTAAGTGGGTACATTAAATTACATGTGCTTTGAGAAAGGTCCTATGGACTGTGGGAGCAGTGTATGCGTTAATTATGTGTTTTGTTTGTGCTAATTATACTTGTTTGTTAAAAAGCTTGTGTGTTTTTAGCTTGGTCTATTTTTTTGGCAAAATTTACTATCGTTTGTTGAAAATCTTGTGGGTTTTTTAGTTGTTGGATGTGGTTTTGCATGTTCGTTATTTTGTAAAAGTGCAATGGTCATTGATGGCTTTTCTGTGTGTCTATCATACTTGTTAACTAGAAGTATTGGTTGTTGTTAGAAGAGCTAATGGGGCAAGTGGGTACATTAATTTAAATGTGTGCTTTGAGCAAGTTCTTGTGGACTGTAGGGGTAGTGAATGCATTAATTATGCGTTTATGATGCTCGGTTGTTGTTACAAGGGTTAACATGGAATGGTTGGAAATATTTATCATGTTGGTCTATCTTTTTGCAATAATATTGTTGTTTGTTTGGTTGAGTTCTATGAATAATATATTATTTGTCATAGACTGTGGTCATTTGTTTAATTTTTTCGTGTAACAGGAATGATTACTTCGAATTGGAGTTGGAGGCAGAGGTATATATGGGTGCAAATATACTTGGCTGTTGAACGAGGGACTGGAAGGTCAGATTCTTGTATCATTCTTCCCCTTTGTTGTTGAACTTGGTTGTTGAAGAGCCGACCGATGGGTGAAAACCTCTCTGAGTAACCAAAAGATGGGAGATTTGACACTCTTCCCAAGTATTATCATGAGAGATCATTAGTGTTGATTGAACCTAGGTACAAATGAAACAGTCAAGACTCTACATCTGGCAACATCCATGACAGAGGAAGAGAAACTAAACTTCACTAAGTTATTTGAAGAGAGGAAAATTAACTTTGTGTGGTCCTATGCTGACATACCAAGTATAGATCTAGAGCTGATCATGCATCATTTATCACTACTACCTGGAGTAAAACCAGTGAAACAAAAGTTGAGGAAAATGCATCCACACATCGCCCTCCTGGTAAAAGTTGAATTGAAGAAACTGTTGGAAGTAGGATTTATCAGACCTATTGACTATGTTGACTAGATATCAAACATTGTGCTAGTTTCAAAACTAGACAAAAGCATCATGATATGCACATATTTTAGATATCTCAACAAGGCTTTCCTGAAAGATGATTTTCCACTACCTAACATTGACATCATTGTAGACTTGACAGTAGGACATGAAATGCTCTCACTTATGGATGGATTTTCTGGTTACAATCAGATAAAGATGACACCCGAAGATCAAGATAAGACAACCTTCACATGTCCTTGGGGCACTTTCTGCTGGAATGTAATTCCTTTTGGGTTGAAAAATGACGGAACCACATATCAGAGAGCAATGACCACCATCTTCCATGATATGATACACACTTTTATGGAAGACTATGCAGATGAATTATTGGTGAAATCATTCACTAGAGAGGGACATCTAGAAATTTTAGACAAGTTCTTCACTAGACTAGAGAAATTCAATGTGAGGTTAAATCCCAAGAAATGTGTATTTGGCATAACATCAGCTAAACTATTGGGATATATTGTATCAGCTAAAGGCATCGAGGTGGATCCTATGAAGGTAAAGGATATCATGGAGATGCCTCCTCCTAAGAATATCAGTCAACTCAGGTCATTATAGGGATGATTCCAGTCTATCAGGAGGTTCATCGCACAACTGGCTGATAAAACTCATCATTTCAATCATTTGTTACACAAGAATGTTTCTTTCAAGTGGGATGAGAAATGTGAAGCCGCTTTCAATCAATTCAAGCAATATCTGATGTCACTACCCATACTAGTGCCACCAACCAAAGGAAATCCATTATTACTCTATATTGCAACAACTGAGATATCTCTGGGCACTTTATTGGCATAGGAAGATTCTGCAGGAAAGGAAAGGGCAATTTATTACATCAGTAGGACCCTAAATGGCTATGAGATTAGTTACACCCTTATTGAAAAAGCTTTTCTAGTGGTAGTATTTGCTAATCAATAGCTAAGAAATTACATGCTAACTCACACATCAAACTCATCACTAAAATTGATCCATTAAAGTATCTACTCAACAAAGTTGCCTTGACAAAAAGACTAGCCAAGTGGGTAATGATATTGAGCGATTTTGATATCCAATAAGTGGATAGGAAAGCAATCAAAGGTCAAGCCATAGCCGATCAACTAGTTGAAGCACCATTACTAGATGATCATCCAATGAGCATTGAATTTCCAGATACAGATATCCTGACAGTGTCAACACAACAATGGATGTTGTACTTTGATGGCTCTTACACACAACATGGATCAGGCACAGGAATCTTGTTTATCACACCTCAAGGACAGACCATTCCAAGATCATATAGGTTAATGTTTCCTTGCACTAACAACATAGTTGAGTATGAATCATTGATCATTGGAATCAAAGTGGCAGTCGAGTGGAAGATCACAAAGTTGCATGTCTATGGTAATTCCCAACTAGTCATTAATCAAGTGAATGATGACTACCAGAAAAAAGGATGATAAATTGATGCATATAAAAGAATGGTTGATGACTTCAAAAAGTACTTTGTGGAGATCAAATTTGAGTAGATTCCTAGAGGCAACAACAAAGCTACTGATGCTATGGAAACCATTGCTTCTCTCTTGAAAATACCTAAAAAAGGAGCCTGTTATGAGTTCATGGTGGAACAATTGTTTAATCCCGCCTACAACAATCCTGAATCCCAATTCATCTACCATCTAGCCGAGGCCAATGCTTCCATCTATAGGAAAATCTACACTTATCTAAAAGACAATACCCTCCCACCCGATTTATCCCAAAACCAAAAATGAAATTTTATCTGACAAGCAGCTCGACATACCCTAATAGCTAATGTGCTTTACTGATGAGGTCTTGATGGTACTCTCCTTCGGTGTCTAGAACGTAATGAAGTTGAAACCACTTTACGCAAAGTTCATGAAGGTATATGTGGCACACATTCAAGTGGCCTAACTTTAGCTAAGAAACTCCTACGTCTGGGGTATTACTAGCCGACTATGGAGAAGGAGTGATTTCAATATGTGAAAAAGTTTCCAAAATGTCAAATTCATGGAAATCTAATACATGCACCAAAACAAGAGCTACAACCATTCACATCCACATGGCCTTTTTGTCAATGGGGATTGGACCTTGTAGGAAAAATTCATCCATCTTCATCAAATGGACATAAGTTCATCATCACAACCACATAGTACTTTACAAAGTGGATTGAAGCGGTTCCCCTAACCACCATCATAGGAAAACAAATTTCATCATTCATCCTGAATTACATCATCTGTCGGTATGGCATTCCTCAATCCATTATCACAGATAATGACATACCTTTCAAGAATCAGGATGTCCAAGAATTGTGTGAGAGGTTCCATATACAACATCGGTTTTCTACACCCTACTATCCTCAAGGAAATGGCCAAGCAGAGGCCTCAAACAAAACTATCTCAAAAATCCTGAAGAAAACTGTCAACGAGGTTGGACGTGATTGGCACATTCAACTAAACCCTACTTTGTTGGCTTATCGAACTAGTATATGCACCTTGACAGGAGCCACACCCTATGCTTTAGTTTATGGATCAGAGGAAATTCTACTTATTGAGGTTGAACTACCATCGCTTCGTGTGTCACTACAAGGGATCATTTCCTATGAGGATTATAGAGTATCTAGGTTACAAGAATTGGAACTGTTGGATGAACACTGTCAGCATGCAGTGGATCACTTGAAAGCATATCAACAGAGGATATCTAGAAGTTACAATCACAAAGTAAAGCTTAGAACATTTCAGGCAGGTGACTTAGTCTTGAAAGAAAATCCCTATAATCAATAGGATCAAGAGAAGGGGAAATTTGAATCAAATTGGCTAGGTCCCTTTGTCATTGTATCAGTCTTCAAATTAGGATCATATCAGTTGTCCATGCCCGAAGGGGATTTGTTTGATGAACCCCTCAACAACCTGCATCTCAAGAAATTCTACACCTGAATCATCCAGTGCATCAGAAAAAGTCCAAAAAAAATACAAAAACATCAAAAGAAGTCTTGAAAAAATGATTACCTTAATGAAAACCTAGAAAACAGGCATCTTGGTAACAACAAAAAAATCAGAAAAAAAGAGAAAAATACAAAAAAAAGTGAAAAATCAAAAAAATTATAAAATCAGAAAAAGTGCAATAAAAACAAGTTGTGAAAACCTGGTAGCAGGCGCTATTTGTGATAGGTTAGCTTTTCCATCTATTTGAGCATGCCAACCATTCACTTTCGCCATCAATCTGCCTATCATCAGAAAACTTCATGTACATATCCTGGCATCACGGTCGTGTCTCACCCTAGACTAGGGGGAAAATCTTGAACTCATTGGGGGCAATAAACTTTGGGCTTAAACCAACAAAAAAATAGTAGTAGGACAACATAACAAACATAATAATCATAGTGCAATCCAACATTGAACATCAATCACAATCAGTAACACATCAACCATCCAAATCAAACAAGCCAAATCAATCAAATCAAAACAAGCTTTAAATGGATGATGTTTCTTCTAAATCATGGCTTTATCACTTTGGCATGTCTATTCAACAGTGGTACTTTTATTTTTGTTGTCATATCTCTAGAGTGACTTGATGATGTATTGAACTAGAGGAGCTAGGAAGGAGTATGCTTTTTCTTTGTCTGTTGTTTGTGAGTTGATCATTATTACTGTGCAAATTGTCATGAGATGTGCGCTACAAAGTATCACTGATGACATTCAAAATTTGCATAGGAAAAGGATTGACTCTTGTCTGTTTATGCAAGGAATGCTCAGGTCATCTCGGTTCAATTATACCTAGATGCTTGTGTTAACTTGCACTATCAAAAATCATGAAAGTAGTACTCAGGTCATCATGGTCTAATTATACCATTGATGTTTGTACTCACTTTCAACATTTTAAGAGCTTAATGATGATAAAAAGCACGAAAAATTGACTGGTGTGATGACAACCTATGCATATTAGATCTACATGGTTAAGTTAGATTGCATTCATATTAGTGTTGAACTTGTAGATATGGGGTTTCCAAAGCTTGAACAATTTCACAATGAGATTATCTCTCTTATTAATGGATTGAATACATTTGACATTACCAAAAACACATCATTTGCATACATTAGAAAACACATCAGTTGCATCATCATTCTCACTCATCCATCCATGCATCAAATCATCACATCATCATCAGAAAACACAAAAAGAAGTGCATTACATCTCACTTGCATAATTAAAATCATTTCATTGAAAGACATATCCAGTAGAGTAAGATTTCCAAGAAGAAAAAAATCTCTATTTTAATAGATACATAATTGAACTTGATGCATCATGGAAATAATTTACTCCTTTAATAAAATGGATCTTGGATTCACTTAAGATGATTGAAAGACATGTCCAGCAGAGTAAGATTTCCAAGAAGAAAAAGTTGTTGAAGAACATGACTGGTAAAGATATAATGCCATTATTATGAACATCTAAAACCAGTAGTAAAGATGAATTTTTTATTAATCAAATCCAAGACTAACAAAGGACTAACTAGATCGGCATAATCATCACATGAATCTACATAAACATCATTTGCATAATCAAATCCATCTCACATATCATAAAACATCATCCATAAAGCATATAGAATCATATCATCATTGCATACATCATCTCATTATTGCATAATCACCATAATCATCATGATCATCATCATATAAACATCATAAACACATAGAACTATGCACCATCATGTGATCATTTCATCCATCATTCATCCATTCATTGCATCATCTATTTGCATTAGAAAAGTACAAAAAACATAAAATCCATCACATGGGCTTCATTCATAAAGCATCATAGAATCATAATCATCATCATCATCATCATATAGAACATCACATAGCATATATAATAGAAACTAAATGCGTCCATCATAATCATCATGATCATCATCATATAGAACATCACATAGCATACATAATAGAAATTAAATGAATCCATCATAATCATCATGATCATCATCATATAAACATCATAGGCACATAGATCAAATCATCATCATCGCCACATGTCATATAACCTCAAAATCATAATGTCAAGTGTACAAGGATATCCAAAGATATAGAGAGATACATAAATATAAAAAATGGTAGAAAATCATCAATGTCTCAAAGTACATTAGTGTATACATGTCCAAAAAAAACATCAGAGAATCATAATCAGAGCTATATAGTGCTCCCCCCAGATGGTGCTGACATCAATGGACCAGTGCCTCCCCCACCAGACAGACGTACACCAAGATCTCTTCGATCTCTCAGCAGTGGCTATGTAACACCTCTGCTAGTCATATTAGACTGGGACCTACCTGACCGAGACTGTGCATAACTCTCCCGCCGCTTTGGAGGAACTACATCATGATATCTCACTCTGTCAAACTCTGCCTCCTACGCAATACATCGTATCTCTCTGAAATAGTTTGCTAAACCTTTGGCCTCTATGACTCTCTATAGTCTCTTGACAATACCCTCTTCCTGACCCACACGCTATCTCAGGTTGTCCCTCTCTGCAATAAGTGTGGCAACCTCTGCCTGCATTTGACCATGTGCCTGAACCTAGGCCTAGACTTGTGTAAGCTGGGCCTATACCTGCTCTACCTGCTATCTCACAACATCCCTCTCGGTCATCAGTCTAGTAACCTGTCCTTGAGCCTAGGCTAGCAAAGCCTGTACCTGCTCAAGATGACCCTGCAATGTCTATACCTGAACCTGTAAGCAGCTATCTATGTCTGCTACTACTGTGAGGGTAGTCTAATCTCCATATGCTACTGGGATGTTGCAATCAATGATTGCATCTTGCGAGGCACTCTGAACTCTCCAACATCAAGAACTAGGACTCCTCCACCCTCATCTTCTCCACTTCTGTCACCATCACCTCCATCATCATCTCCACCTCCTCCATCTCCATCTCCATCCCTGTCATTATTGCTCTTCTCCTCCTCCTCCTCATCTCCTCCCTCTCGCCTCTGCCTATGCCCATGACCCACTGTCCTCTCCTCCTCCTCTACTAATGGCATTGGGTCATCTAGGATAGTGATCCATGGAAATGGATGCAAGAACAGTTACTATGCATACTCCTCTGATATCAGAGCCTCAATGATCTCTAGATGAATGTCCCAAACAATGGCTTGTAAACCCTGGAACGCTTGCACTGTTGCATCATATGAAAAAATAGGACCCCACTCTATCACATCCACTCATCGCCATGCATATTGGGCCACTCCCTGGGGCATCCCTTGCACTCTATCATACTACCTAAATACTCTCAACAACAAGAATCTCTTAATGATAAATCAGGTCTTCCCAATCAGGTACATGGATTGACACAAAAATGACATCTCAGTTTCATCCTCCGGCCACTGCTCACAATCAAGATATGACCACCATATCACTGACTCTAAGTCATCAAGAATCCTCCTCCAATACTCTAGTTTATCCATCCTAGACTAAGCAACTAGACCTACATAAACATGTACATATAGTCTCATCGCAGGTCGTTGTCTGTCTCTAACTGGACGAGTGATTGCTATATGCTCCTAGGCCTAGACCTGAAGCAATGTGACCCCAACTGATAAACTAGCCCCTCAAAGGTAAACCACCTGGTGTAAATCATGGTACAAATGAGTGAGCATGCAACATCCCTAGACATATCAGGTACCCTGAGCGATCATGCTCTCAAGAATCCCTGCCCCATCCAACTAAAAGTCCCTTTGACCCACGATTAGGATAAAGGAACCCTCCAATGAATTTGGCAAGTATAGATGGAAATGTGGCATAGGCATCAACCATCTCTCTCCACATAATCTCATAGCCGCATATCTGATCATCCTCAAATACTCTGCATAGTGCATCAGTCCCCCCTGCTCCTAAGAATCATATACGACCAACTCCCCCACAACGAGTATCCGCAGAATCCGATAGACATCTTCTAGGGTCACTATGATCTCACCAATGGGAAAATGAAAGGTGTTATGCTCACTGTGCCACCCCTCAGCTAAAGTTGTCAATAAGCCCCTATTAATCCTAATCTAGGGCATATCTATCAGAGATGACAATCAACATCGTGTGATAATGGCTACTTCAGGCTGCGTTAGGTGTGGAATCAACTCCCATGTCTTAGGGAAATGCTCTTGAATCTATAGACTCATCAAAGGCTCCTATCATCGCAAAATTGCAAATCATCCAATCAATTAATTGATATCAATAAACCTATCAATAAATCAAAATCAATCAGCCTATCAATCTAATCAGCTCTAGTGAAACTTTGATCAAATCTCGTGAGCATCAATCTATCATTCAACCTCACCTATCATGAGGTTTATCAATCAATCCAACCTCGACTATCATGAGGTTTATCAATCAATCCAACCTCACCTATCATGAGGTTTATTAATCAATTCGATCTCACCTATCATGAGGTCATTCAATCAATCACCCTATCATTCAAACTCACCTATCATGAGGTTTATTCATCAATCAATGCACCTCGCCTATCATGAGGTCAGTAAATCAATCAAACTATCATTTGTCCTCGCCTATCATGAGGTCAATTATTAATGTCCTATAATTGAATCTCACCTATCATGAGATTAATCATCACCTAATCTATCAACGTCATCAATCAATATCAAATCAAAGGCTGACATGATCAAAAAACATCAAAATCAGGGGGTCTAATAAAAAAATCCATCATTCTGATCTAAAAATCATCAATGCGCTAAAACAGTCCTTCAATACGCTGAAAAACTCTATGCGCCACAAAAATCCATCAATGCGCCATAACAGAGTTTCTATGCGCCAAACCATCTGATGCGCTATCAAAATTCACCATTCCTCCAAAACCCTCTATCAATGCGCTAAAGTTTCCTATGCGCCATATCATTCATCCAATGTGCGAAAATATTTCACCTATGCGCTACTTCTACTAATGTGCTATATCATTCACTCAATGTGCTAAAGTAGATCTACGCGCTGAATCTACCAATGCGCTATTACAGTCATTCAATGTGCTAAATGCCTAACCCTATGCGCTAAACTAATGGATGTGCTATTACAGTTTATGAATGCATTACATTGTGCTTCAGACGTGCTAAAGAAATTTAAACTGAATTTAAAACATGAAAAGAGTGGGAAAATGAATTGCACAAATTACGAGGGAGGTTTTTAGGGTATATACCAGAGGTTTGTACGCTACTGGGTGGTTGTGATGTCTGACGTGCTCAAATCGGTGTGTGTGGTAAGGGATCACCATTCTACTCCAAATTACTAGATTGCTCAATCACTCTCCAATCTCCAAAATGCAAATGCACAAATGAAGTTTCAAATCACCTTTTAAACCTTTTTAAGGTTAATTAAGATGGATTTTTGTGGCATTGATTTATTTTATTTTCAAAGGGGCTTTAATTCATCAAATCATTACCTAGTGGCTTAAACATCATTTTTTGGGAGATAAATCATTTTTGAATCATAAAATTTTGAAATCATCATCAAATCATTGAAAAATCATCAAAATTTTCAAAAAATCCTAAAAATTCAAAAATTCACTAATTTATCTCCCGAGGGGGCAGATATTCGTCATCAACTGAAAATCAGTGTTTGGGGCATCGATTTTTTTTTTTTTTCAACATCAACAACAAATTTTTCTTTGAAGCAATGTGTAAACACATTACTTCAAAGAGGGGAAAAATGTATACACCTAAAATTGGTCAAGACAATTAATTAATTAAATACTATTTATTTAATTAATGACCTCCTTTAATTCATCTACTTATAAATAAATTCTCAATTTATTTATATAGTTCACATTTTTCTAAATTCTTCATCTAAAATCACATTCTTCTAAATTTAATTAAATAAACAAATGTCTATAGTTTGTTTTTATTTAATTAAATATCTTCTCACTAAGTTTGAATTATTTCAAATTCAAATTTAGTCACATGTCTCTAACACTTTTTAGCCCACATCATCAAATGTCTCTCACGCGGTTCTCTCTCATACATTTGGCATGTTGCCTTTGGTCAAGGGAACATCCTCCATGATTCTTCCATCTCCACCATTTATCTCTCATGTTTGAATCTTGATTGAAAATTGTTGCCACATCACAAGATGCTTTGGAAATCCTATAAAACAACCTCTTGCTACAACATTTTACATCCCATCTTTTAACAAACTTATTATGCAGGAATAGCATTAGAGCAATTTGGAGCATTCATAGCTGGAGCATTTAGCATTTATATTTGCTTTATCATTCTAACTTAGAATCATGTATTAATTCATATTTGCATACTAGTTATCATCTTAGATGTTATGCAACATTTCCATCATATCATTTAACATCATTATCATTGTATAATCTTCATTTTCTCACAACAACATTAATATCATAGCATCATGGTTTTAATCACATAGTTTCATGTAGGAATTAGATTCTTGCATTTTGAATAGCATCTCATTTCTTAGGTTGTCATCCAAACCAATCATAGTGCACATACAAAATTTGAGAGCACTAATGATTTAAAGGGTCCTTAAGAATAGAGAACAATGGAACATTTTTAGAGATTTATTTTGCTGCAAGTAGATTAGTTTTATGATTCAAATCTTTAATATAATACATCTCATTGATATTTGTGTCTTATTATTGATTTACTAACTCCCATGATTTCACACATATAATAACTACAATAATGATATTGTAGGTGACAAAGAGATAGAAGTGAGTGAAGGACTACCTGCAATTTGGCGAACACGCATTCCTCCTTTTTGTTATGCTTTCCTTGTTGGCTCTTATGCCTATATTACTATATTTCATGTTCTATGGCTCAAAACTTCTTTCTATTTTTTGTTTACATCTCAGATGTCTCTCTGTTATATGGTAGACAATACTTAATTTTCTTGTGTTATTGTTTACATAGATTAAACTCTACTGTTACATGTTTACACTATGCAATACATTGTATGCTACACAATACTTTAGCTTCTTATGTTACTGTTTAAATGGATTAAACTTTACTGTTACATGTTTTTACTATGCAACATTTTCACAATTGCATTTGGGGTAAGTGCATGGATCTGTGACACAATTTTGGTTCTTAAGATGCCACTTTTTTTTTTTTAATGAAATTAGCAAAATCTGATTTGCATGAGAAAATGAAGATAGTTACGCTCAAAATTTCAAGATGGAACAAGAAAAAAAGTTGAAGTGCTTCAAGTCTAGTTTCTAAGCTACTATTTTTTTTTGAAATTAATGAAGATTAAGGGTCTCAAAAAGGGGGGGCCCAAAACAAGTCCTATTTTTATAAAAAAAAATAGCAT
>VDFB02196757.1:0-28126 GCA_007258455.2 Sequoia sempervirens | reverse complement strand
TGCTATAAGAAATGCTTGTTATTTGATTAATAGATGTCCTTATTCAACTCTTGTTGATAAAAATACTTATAAAGTGCGGACAAGTAAAAATCCTTGAATTTCACATATTTGGTTGTGTGGCTTATGTATGCATACCTTAGGAAATCAATCTAAATTAGATCCAATCTCAAAAATACAACTTCATTGGTTACAATGAGAACGTTGAAGGTTATAAGTTTTGGAATACTCTAGCCTAAAAAAAATATTTTCTTAGAGATATAATTTTCAAAGATTTTAGAGCTTATTTAGGTGAAGGACAACCAAAGGAAAATAAATTAATAAAAATTGTACAATTTGAAACAAAAATAGAAAAATAGGAAGATATACATATGGAAGAATAGATAAATGGAGCAAAGGATGGAGGAGAAGAAGAGGGTTCAAAGAGTTCAAATGATGATGTGTAGGATGAGCATACCGAAGAATAGGTAGAACGTATTACTCATACCTTAAAAAGGTACACAAGGAAATGAAATTCAATTGATAGGTATGGCCCACCATTTATTTATTTATTTATTTTGAGTAAAGATGATGAACCTAGATCTTCTAGGGAGGCTCTCTTTGAAGGATAGAAATTATTGGATGTAGTCAATGTAGGAGTAGATTATGGTCTTGGACATTTTTCATAATTAGGATCATGCTAGTTGTTTTAGGGAATAAAACCCATTGGTTGATTTTGATTTGTATTGAGAAAATAGATCTATTAAAACTACTTTCTTACATGGGGATCTTAAGGAGGAGATTTATATGTCACAACTTGATGGTTTTGTTGTGAAAGGAAAATAACAATTAGTTTATAGGTTAAAAAGATACATATATGGTCTTTAATAGTCACCTAATATTTGGTACTAGAAATTTATTCCTTTAAATTGAAATTGGATTTTATTAGGAGTAAGAAAGATAATTGTGTTTATCTTAATATTATTGATGATCAAATATTTATTATTTCCTTTAATATGGATGACATGTTTATTTAAGTAAGAATAAGGCAATAATTAGGGATCTCAAAAATCAACTTTCTCGCACATTCAACATGAATTACTTGGAGGTTGTTAAATATATTATTAGTTTGGATATTAGTAGGTATTGGTTAAAAAATAATAATTGGTTGATTTAGAGTATGTGGACACCATTTTGTGATGGTTCAATATACATTGGTGTAAGCTAGTGAGTATTCCTTTTATGATTGGTACTAAGTCTAATAATTTTTTTATGGAATGTATAATGTATCTTATGGTAGTGTTTCTGGTAGTTTTATGTATCCAATGGTTTGCACTAGACTAGATATTGCCAGCATAGTGGGAGTTTTGAGTAGGACTATGTCCAACCTTGGTAAAGAGCATTAAAATTTCATTAAGAGTGTATTATATATTTACATGGAACTTATAATTTATATTTATGTTATCATGGTAATAGTGATGTGGACAAGTTGTTAGACATAGGGGATTTTTTCTATGCAAATCAGGTAGGTGATTTGGATAGTCAAAGTTCCACTAGTGATTGTGTTTTCTATATTTTTGGAGGTGCAATGAGTTGGATGAGTAAAAGGCAACTCATAATTGATTTTTCCACTATATAAATAAATTATATGTGTGTGTAACTTGTTTTTATCAACTAATAATGGAAGGAAACATAAAACCAAGCAAAGATTAAAAACAAGAGCAAAACACTCAAGATAAGACGATATGGAGCTCAAACCAGTGTATGAAACCTCATGTTGTGTAGATTTTCCCACGATGTGCAATTTGGATGTGTGCTCACTCAAAAATACAATAGAATAACATAACTTGAATTAAAAATGGGTGAGAAAGTGATAAAATGGTTGTGTTTGGATATATATATTAGAGGATTTTGGATGGAGGGCTAGGATTGAGAGTTGAGGATCAAGGGTTGAGATGCCTTGAGACATCTTAACCCACATGGTGATGAAACTTGTTATCATGTGGATGCATGAGACAAGATGGGGGTACTTGATAGGTACCATGGGGATTAGGTGGGAATTTAAAATTCCTTGGAATGACATAGGGATTATAAAATGGAATTAAAAATTCCATGAGGGGAATTGGGTGAATAAAAAGGAATTAAAAAATCCTTGGGGATAAGAAGCGTTTATTGAAGGGTTGACTAAGGGGTTGATTATGTTAGCTAATCAATGATTAGGAATGTGCAAATCCTAATGATAAGATTATGCAAGTTAATTAGGATTAGAGGAAAATTATGGAGGGTGTGACAAGAGGAGAGAGAAAGGGGAGAGAATTAAATATTTAAATTTAATTTCTATAGGATTTGTGACTAAATAAAATAAATTAGTCCATTGGAGGAGAGGTGATAAAGGGGATAAAGTATTTAATTGATTAATTAAATACCTTAGGTATTTAGAGGAATTTAGGGATATTAATCAAATAATAGCAATATTATTTAATTAATTTGGATAAGAAAATATTTAGATGAAAATAGATAAATTTGACCAAATGTAAGTGTTCAAATTTAGGTGTCTACAATATAAACACTAGACATGTCTCTAAGGAGTTGGTTGGTTATAAACACTTAATACATGTATTGGTTTTGATTATAGGATTGTTAGAATCAGGTGTGATAATCCAAGTAATATTTTTTGGCTAAATATCCTGTGCATAATTCTTTCACTAAGTGTGTTGATTTACAATATCACTTTATGAGTGAAATTATTGAGAATGATAAGGTCTTGTGAAGGTTGACACTCTAGGTAATATTGTAGATTCACTTATGAAGCCAATGACCATGGATAAGTTCTCTTGGTGTATGAGGGCTATGGGCCTTGATACTTGTTATTAATTATATTTATCTTAACTATGGATATATTTACAATATATAATGTCAAGAGGGAGAATGTTGGGATTAAGGTGTCATTTATCCAACAATTTTATGAATCATTCATGTTTCTCCAATACTCTTGGAATGCATCCTTGGACACATCTAGGGTGTAATTGGAAAATAATTTATAATTTATATTCTCTAAGAATATTTATATTAGTTGTCATATGCATTCATGAAGGAGGTGAAGTTTTCAATGGTCGTTAAGAAGCTAATTTAGAAAATATCTCAACTTGGGCATGATAATTGAGTAGTGGAGAATCTTGAATGTTATTAGTGGGTCCCATATGAGTTGACTGATGATTTTGGATGCCTACCTTGGGATATGGGTCATTATGGAGGAGTTACAAGTCAAATACACTATCTATTATTATTACAAAGGTTATTTTTATTAGGATTTACATTTACTATTCTCGAAAGATCTTCATTTTGGACATGGATTTCTTGTATTTGACCATGGTTTGATGATACATTATTTTTAAAGATCATTTATGGTATTCCTATCCCATGTTTAATGGAAAAAGGGATCCTAGACCTAGTATGTAGATCATTAAGGTCGATCCTTTCTCAAATAAAATTAGAAGCCAAATTAGCAAGGGTATGAGATTGGATAACAACCTAAAAGGAGAGCCAATCTGCCTTGGATCTAGTTCTTTTATTGATCTGGAAATTGATTAAAATTTTATGTTGATTAATTGATTTAATTTGACTATGCAACCTAATCTGAAATGTAATTTATCATATAGACGAAAACAAAAAGTTACAAAAAAGCTTTAGATCTCAGACTGAGATATAGAGAGGAACCCATGATAGAAATTTGGAGTTGATTTACAAGGTCTGGGGTGTGGGGTGACCTAGACTAGACTCCTCTTTTTCTTTTTTTTGATCTACAAAGTTTGAGTTGTAGGTTGTGGTCTACATTTTATTTTTTGAAACTGTCTTATGCTAAAACTTTTGGATCTGGTCTACACACATGAAAAGAGGGAGAACGTTTGTGTTGTATAGGGGATTGCCTAATTCAAACCCTATTTTGATATTCTATCTCCATGTACAACAAATGATGATGATCAAGAGCGCATACCCTAGGTTGAATAGAGGCCAAAACAACAATAATTGATTGAAATGATAAATGATAAATGACAATGTTACCTTGATGTGAAATCCTTGATGAAGTGATGCCACATAAGCCACAAAATTTGATTGATGGATGCCTTGATTTCTTGATAGACCTACAAAATGTTAGATCATAAAACATAATAGATTGATGTGGATGGCATGTAGAGGATAATTCAATACATCTTCATGATTTGGCATGATTGATCATAATAGCTCCTTGCACATAAATTGATTCATTCATCTTGATATCGTGCACGCTTGAACTTGATTGATGAAAGTGTTGTAATAATGCTGCTAATTCTTCCCTTGAATACTTCTTGACTGATTTTAGGATCTTCAATTTTGCACAATAGATTTTCTAGATCTCATTAGGATTTCAAATGATGAAAAATACTATTATTTAAATGCAATTCTTCTAATTTCCTAGAAATCAAATACCGATAGCCAAAAAATGAAATTAGATTGTCAAATAATAAAATACCAACACTGACATATTTGAATTTGGTCCCAAAAGGTTTGGTCAAGGGTGTTGGACACCCTAGACTAGACCTATCCTTGTTGGGGCCTAAAGTGTTGGGGGGAAATATTAAATGCTTAATTACATTCCCATCATTTGATTTTATGAAGATATTCATAAAAAAGTAATTAAATGTATAATTAGGTCCAGGTACATAGGGGGAGAAAAACCTAGTGTGAAACTGTTAAGGGTGATAATTTTCGACGCTACATCCCATTTCTCCATAAATTGAAGGCATGAGCTATTAGTTTTATGAGAGAATTTTATAGGTACACAAGTGATACAAAGTGTTGTCAAAGTTCAAAATCTTAGTGTTTGGTTGTAGCTCTCCTTTGAATATTAATACATATTTGTCCTCTTTCTCACATGGAGTTTTTTTTGAAGATATTTTCCCATAAATCCTATTATATCTATGGTTTTCTGATTTTGCAATCTCATTATATTTATCATATGATAATCTTTGTTAATTAAACAAATTTTAGATTTGCATATACTTTCAAAATATTTTACTAAATTAGTTTCACCTTGATTATCAACAAGCTTGGTGGTCTTATTAATGATATTACATGGTTTATATTTTGGTGAGGGATGATTTAGTATTGGCATTAGTGATTTATATGAAACAATATTGAGAATCTTAATATTCTTGTGATAAAATGATTTGAGACCTTCTTAAGATTTTAAAAATCCCGGGCTAAGGGAGTGTGATTGTGATGTATTCTTATTTTGTGATTGATTTTTGGTGGTTATTTCCACATGATTTGGTCTCTTCCCATGTGGTACACTCTTGTGGATGCATCCATGAAGGCTATTGTTCCACCTTTCATGGTGGCATGCACTATAGTTGTTTAAATCTACATTTGGTGGGAAATTTCCCCCATGATGCTTTATCTCCTTCATTCATCTAACATTAGTATGTTGTATATATTGTATATAATATAAATATTTATATTTCTCACTAGAATTCGATTTATGTTTCTTTTACTTCATATTTTCAAATCACATGTAATAACAAGCCTAACCTAAACCATGATTTGTAGGTCTATTTATCAAGCATTATTCTATAACAGTTTGAAATGAAATTTGTTCAATGATTTTGTATTGCTATATAATGAAATCTAATTATATTTTTTAAGAAACTAATAAGGTTATTTGCACCCACTAGACTTGGTATACTTCATACTACTATAATTTGGACTTCATGAATATAAAATGAGATACAACACATAATTGGTATTTTCTTTAATATGCCTAAGAGAATATGATCTCATTGCACAACTAGAAAATTATTTATTTATTGTCTTGCATGTGTCCTATTATTGTAGCATGGTATCACTCTTTAGAATATCAAACTTGGTATGTTGATAGTTTGATTTAAATGACTTAAGTAATGTATAAAACTCTTGCTTGGATTAATATAATAAAATTGATCATTATTTTTTATTTATTTTTGCATCATTAAGAGAACCTAATTTAGTATTTATTTGAAGATAAATCATACACATTGAATACTACTTGAAATGCCTTAAACTATTCCCTTTTTGTTATAGTTACAAATTCAAATAGGAATGCTGTAAACTATAGTTTGTGTGTACCTTGAATATTATGCTATTCTAAATGAGCAAAACAACTAAAAACTATGAAAAACAAAATATCAAGAACACCTCAAGATTAGCCAAAAGAGAGTGATAGAACAATGAGAAGAGTAGATAATGTAAGACAAATAGTTTACCTTCCCCTTGTTGCTGATACTCCTTTGATTGGCCCTTGCTTGGATTGGTTGTGTGCTCCTTGATGGCTCTATTGAAGATCACTATTATGTGCTTGGATGTAAAATGCAAATGGATGATATTGCAAATAGGATGAGTGCACAAAGTGGCAGCATGTAGTTGCAAATTGACTAAGTGTTTTGAGAAGGAAAATGGGCAGCATGTAGTTGCAAAATCAAAAGTCCTCCCAAAATGCCCTTGAGGAGGGGGTATTTATAGAGGATCTTGAATTCTCTAGAGAATTCATGTCAAGATTGACTGGAAGGCTTCAAGATATGCTGCGGTGGCTGAGGTCCCACAAGCCCTCACATCTTGACATGTGGAGGGTGAAGGGGCCAAGGGGATATGAGATGGAGATGAGGTGTCAAGAAGGTACATGAGGTGGAAAAAAGACATGCACCTTGGGGAGTGAGGAGATTTCCACAAAAAGGGATTTCTTGTTCCCAAGTGGGAGGAAGATACTTGAGGAATTTTAGAATTCCTCAAAAATCTACATGGGAAAAGGAAAGGTGGTTAGATATAAATGAATTAAAAGTAAATTCACATTCTTAGATGATCTAGAGGTGGCCCCAAAGGTGGGACTTGGTCACATGTGAAGATTGTGACAAGTCCAAGGTTGGTCACATGTGGAGATTTCAGACAGTCAAACATTCTGTGAAGGTGCATGGGAAAAGGGATTCTAGGAATAATAAAAGTGAATTAAAAAATTCACATAAAGGAGGAGCCTAGGGTGAATAAAAATGAATTAAAATTCCCTTGGGGACAAAGAGTTGATTCAAAGCACCCATTAAGATTAATTACACGAATTAGAGGATAATTAGGGGCTAATTAGGGGATTAAAGGCCACCCAGTAAAGTTGAGGATGTGACACATCCTAATCAAGGATTGTGCATGTGCACATCCTTAATGAAGAGATTAAGGAAGATTAGGATTAGATGAAAATGATAGAGGAATTAAATAAATGTAATATTTACTAATTACTGATGAAAAGAGGATTAAGGAGGGTAAGGTATTTAATTATTAATTAAATACCTTAGGGATTTGGCAGAATTAAAGATATTAATTAAATAATAGTAATATTACTTAACTAACTCGGATAAGAGGATGTTTGGATGAAAAGTGATAAATTTGGATAAATTAAGTGTCCAAATTTGGATGTCTACATTTTTCCCCTCTTTGAGATGGTGTTACGAAGTAGCATCATTTCAAAGAATATTAAAATATAGACCCAGAAGAAGATGGTTAGATTGGGAAGGATGCCCCAGTCATCAAACGGATGACTAGGAAAAAATATGATGGGGGTGAAGATGAAAATTAGGGATTGAGGATGCATTGGGAAGGATGCCCCAGTCATCAAACGGATGACTAGGAAAAAATATGATGGGGGTGAAGATGAAAATTAGGGATTGAGGATGCCCCCTCGAGAGGACATGCGGGTTGAAGAGAACACGGGTGTGCTCTCGAAATGGATGAGATGATGCAAGGTGAGATGAAGAAGATGATGCAAAGTGATGATAAGTGATTGGAAATGGATGAAGCACAAATGGATTTGAGGACAAAAGGTGATGTTGCCCCAGTCAAGGTACAAGCCAAAATGGGTTGATGATGGATGGAGGGTTGTCAATGAGGGAATTAAAGATCCCAAAACAACACGAGGATAGGGAAGGATACATCCCACTAAGTGGTATTGATGAGGGAAGGATACATCCCAAAACACCACTAAAGGATAGGGAAGAATTGCCTCCCAATGATGATGATGAAAGTGTTGTTGATGAGGGAAGGATACATCCCAAAACAACACCAAAAGGATGGGGAAGGATACTAATGGATGATGATGAAAGTGTTGTTGATGAGGGAAGGATACATCCCAAAACAAAACCAAAGGGATAGGGAAGGATACTAATGGATGATGATGATGATGGGTCAAAGCCAGTAACGAGACTGGGGACAAGACCAAGGATATGATTAGATGATTTGGGCTAAATGGAATGGATAGGGATTGGATAGAGATGTGAGATAAGGAGGAAGGATGAATGGATGGGGGGATACATGCAAGATGATAGAATGGAAAATGAAATGCAATCCTAATGCAATTTTCCATCTTCGGAGCACTGATTTTTGCTATAGCATAAGACACAGGATGCCAGGGTATGAAGAACCAAGGCGAATTAGTGTCTAATGCATAAAACAAACACAGCAGACAAGAAGGCTATCCCAACACCCCAAGGTCGCAATGACTTTGGTCGGGCCAGGTATTGGGATAACCATTGTGTTATCAATAAGGATGCCCCAAAGATAACAATAAGATTCCTGATCTTGTGGGTACTGACAACCAAGAAGACAAAAAATAGACATAAAAGATCAAGATATGCCCCCTATAAGCTGACCAATCAAAACACACCATAATATGATGGATTATGGCGGTCTTGACAAGTGATGATAGGGAGCTCAAATGATAAACAAAAGCCAAAAGCATCAAAAGATCACAATCAATTTCAAATGTCCTTTGCCATAGGATCAAGGGGATAGATGGGATTGATGAGGTCTGTTAGGAAGGATACATCCTGTTGAGACCAAAGATGACGGATATTAAAAGATCATTATGACACGGGATGTTCAAAATCGATTGGATCTCATGATACAAGTGGATCTCGTTTGTTAAGAATCAGCTAGATAAGGGCATAGCTTGATGGCACGACACAAGAAAGACAAGACATGGGACTGACAAAACCTAAAGACCTAGGGGCTCGGGGGCCGATCAAAGATTAGCCTTGCCTACGTGAAAGCGCAGAGCCCTCGTAGTTCACGGAAAATGACCATGGATAAAGCAGAAAGAGGACAATGATGACAGATGATGGACACAAGATGTGACCGACGAATGCCCCGGGGGAGGATCAAATGACCACCCTTGCCTACGTGAAAGCGCAGGGGCAACGTAGTTCGATAAAAGGACCATGGACAAAAGCGAAAAGGGACTAGTGGAGACAAGACGATGGAGGATCAAAACAAGGTTGATCCAAAAGTGCCCCGGGGGTAGATCGCACGATCAGCCTTGCCTACGGAAAAGCGCAGGGGCAACGGAGTTCGACAAAAGGCCACAGACAAGTGATGGATGAAAGATGATGAGATGACCCTAGATAAGGGGGTAAAATGATTGGACCGACACGATGGGACAAGATAGACCGTTGGATTGGATTGGAGGATGATGGTGACCATGAAGCTCAGGGATGGGATAGTTATCCAAGTTATCAAAGATGAAGTGGGCAAATGACATGCCATATAGATGAATGGTGAAATGATGAACGATGAGATAGAAAAGATGTGCAAAAGAAGCAGAAGTGATGATGATAAGATGGATGACATTGGATTGCATGGGGTAAAGCCTATAGCTAGATACCGATGACAAGGGATTATGAGATGGGATGGGGGGAAAGGATGGGGGGAAGGAAAAGGATTGTTTGGGTGGATTGGATAGAGGGATAAGGATTTGGATGAGGAAAAGGTGACCAGATGGATAGATGACTAATTCTTGGAACTAGAAGGTGAAGGGTGGTGACAGATGAGTAACTGATTGAGCAAGATTATGGAATGAGAGTTTGAAATGATAGGAGGTTTGATGAATGTTTGGGGTGATAGGAGGTTCGATGAAGTGTTGAGATGATAGAGGAAGGGTCGAAGTAGAGGAATGGTTATATGGAATGAGTGAATGGATGAATAGGAGAAAATTGAAGAAGATGGAGGGAGGGATCTAAAGACTTTGTTGCAGATGGATGAAAGCCCAGATTAGGGTTTTGGCTAAGCTCAGATTGGGATAAGATTAAAGCTCAGATGAGGATAAGAAGAAAGCTCATATGAGGATTGGATGAAAGTTCAGATGAGGATTGGATTGAAGATTAGAATTATTGGAGGATGTGATGGGATGAAGTCTACACCAAGTTCCGGGGCTTAAGGGATGTAAGGTGTTGACCAGCAGATTTTTCCAAATTTGGCAATTTTATAAAATTGTCAAATTTTTCCATTTTAGGAAACTTCATGGTCGTATGTTTGAGAGTCCCAATTTTTTTCAAGAAATACCCATTGGTGAGATAGGATGAATTGTGAACTAACATCCCAGATTCGAGATATGCATTTTGAATTATGAGCAAAAACAATTTTTCAAAAAACACTAAATTAGGATTTTGAGGGTCAAGATGAAACTTTGAGGCCCCAAAAATGGGTCAAAACGGAGTCCAACCAATTTCTAAGAGACTATTTAGGAATCCACTCGTTAGCTCATAATGCAACCACCCGGCCAAATTTCCACCAAACCGTTAACTGAAATCAGAAGCCGCGGTCATTCCTGGCGTAAAAAATCAAAAACTGATTTTGAAAATCTCCCAAACATGGGTTTTGTCTCGAGCAAAAATTAAGCAACCTGGCCTGATCGCCTTTAAAAAAAGACGCTGAAAGCATGGCTTTGGCAGGTAAAGGGCCGCCACGCTAGGTACGGCATACTCTGGCGAGAGGGCGCACGATCACGACGCGCCTCTGGCCGGCTACTGCCAATACGGGTCAGCCTGGGTCTTAACAGTATGGATGCCCCAGCAATCGGCGGACTCCACCCCATAAGCACCGCTGCTCAGGGCCGAGCCACTCCATACTGAAGGCCCAGATCTTTGAGCCCGCCGAGGGCATCCGCCTCTGCATTGCTCGAGGGTGTAGCCGCCCCAGGAGGGCAAACGGGGGGGGGGAAGGGGGAAGGGAAAAAAGAATAAGAGGGGTGGAGTGGCTATGAAAAAGAAAAGAAAAAAGAGGGATGGGACAATGGACATGTGAGAAAAGATAAAAGATTTGAAAAGATGTGAAGAGAAGCAAAAGTGAGGGCGATTAGATAAAGGGCATTGGGTTGTATGGAAGGAGGCCTAGAGCCAAATACCAATGACAAGGGATTGTGAGATGGGATGAGGATAAAGATGAAAGAATGGATGAAGGAGGAGAGGGATTATTTGGATGGATGCTAGTATAAATGGATATGGAGACAAGGATGGGGAGATGAAAGGGATGCTAGGATAGATGGAAATATAAGGATTGGGAGATGAAGGATGGGGAGATGGAAGGGATGCGATGATAGATAGATAGGGAGATGAAGGGGTGTTGTGATAGATGGATAGGGGAGAAGGATTGGGAGATGGAAGAGATGCTAGGATAGATGGGTAGGAAGATAAGGATGGGGAGATGGAAGGGATAAGGATGGGGAGATGGAAGGGATGTGATGATAGATAATGTCTCCAAGGACTATGTCACAAAGGAAGCCGATACCCCCACTCTAGATATGTCATATATGAGGAGGCATGAGGGGTGGAAGATAAGTGGATGGGAAGATAAAGGAGATAACTAGATGAGAATAGGATGGGTGACTAAGGAATATGATAGAGCATGGATGAAGGGGATGTATACCAAGAGGTGGCCAGAGCATGTATAGATAGGTTCCCCTATTTTGATCAAGATCACAAGAAGGATGGAGGGACAGGAGATAAACGAGATATGATGGTAGGATGCAGAAGATAGATGGGATGGGAGGAGCTGATGAAGAGGATGGATAATAGGAAGATGGGTGCAATAGCTAGAAGCATAGTGGATGGAGGGAATGCATATCAAGAAGTTGCCCCCAAGTGCAGATGGGGATTTACGCATGACGCATGTTTGCCAGGTTTTCATCATGGTACTTATCCAAGGCGCTTGTTTGCCAAGTTTTCACCATTGGATGAATTATTTCTCTTTACTATTTTTGGATCTTTTTGTCACTTTGTTGATTTTTTTGATTTTTTGATTTTTTTGACATTTTTGACTTTTTTGAATTTTTTTTTTTTTGGATAGTAGGGGGATGAAAATGAATAAGGATAGGGATGTGGATAAGGGAAGTTAGAAGATACATGATATGGATATGGATGGATGACTCAAGCATCAAGTTCTATACGAGGTAGTAAGAGCCCATGTTCGAACCGATTATTGGATGTTGGTACAACCTTATGAGGATAAATGGATTATGCATGAGGGTGAATTATGGGGTTTTGATGGGGGAGATATGTGGGGTAATGGATGGTATGCTGGAAAGGGTATGGATAGAATGATGGGGTGGATATGTGGTGGGGAGATGTGTTCAGGACCAACATTGACACATGTGGTGGTGGATGTGAAAAGATGAGAGGATTACTGGATGGAGAATGTGTGGATAATGGAGGAGATGGGGTGGTGAACTTTGGAACATAAGGACCCAAAACAGACTTAGGAGATGAAAGGGGTGTATGACTAGCTTTTGGATTAGCAACTTTGGATGTTCTTACAGATTTTTCATGGGATGGCATTGCATCTTTTTTCTTTGGGATCCACATGGTTTTGATCTTTGCTTTGGTGGGCCTTTGCGGCCTATAGATTTGATTTTGATTTAGGATTTTGTTTTTCTTTTCTTTACCATGTCTTTTAGAGGGGACATGGGAAGCTTTAGGTTCATGTGGGTGTTTAGATTGATGCATTTTTTTCTTTAACAACCAAAGTGCTTTTAGTAGCAATGGGATGGGTGTGAGGAAATGGATGATGTGGAGTGATGGGGGTAGGAGGATGGGGATTATGTGTAGATGGAGGATGTTTAGGTATGTGCCTTTGTTGATCCTGACTATGGGGTATGTGAGAGGGATGTTTATGATGGATGAAATGGATAGGTGATGAATGGACGAAAGGATGAGATGGAGGAGGTGATTTTGGGATATATGGACCCAAGATGGATGGAGTGGATGAAGGATGGGATATGGTGAATGGAGGGATGTAAGGACCCAAAATGGATGGAGCAGATGAAGGAGGGATATGGACGGTGGTTTTGAGATGATACGATAGAGGAGGAGCGATGGCAACATATGATTTGGTGGAGCGATGGAAAGAGCCTATATTTCTTTTGGAAAAGGTTCGTTGAGGACGTCTAGAGGTTGTACCAACATCTTTAGATTGCGAGTCATTAGTAGTACATCCAAGACCTTGCAGAGACAAATGTTCTTTAGCTTGGATGGGCTCTATAATACCTTGCTCATGAAGGCCTAAACCTTTTCCTTGATAGTTCATTCTCTTGAGCATGCGATCCATGATAGGATTTGTGTTATTTAAAAAACATGATGCGAGTCTATTATTAGGTGGACGAGAAGGGTTGGTGTATATGCTTTGTTTTTCTTCTGCGAGGAGGCCACCATGGAAGAATGTGAGAGTACCAAGGGGGTATGCAAGCGGTGTAGGTATAGCAGTTTTAGGCGATGATGGGGGATCATGAGAGGGAGATGAAGGGATAGCAGCATGTGGATGGGTGATATCAGGAGAGGGATTAGGGGATATGATAGGATCTGGATTTGTGGTAGCAGGATCATGTGATGGAGATGAAGATGGAGCGGTGGAGACAAGGGGATCATGGGGTGGAATGGATGGGGGACTGCAATTTTGAGGTGAACTAGATAGGATGGTAGGATCTTGATCTAGAGAAGGGGATATGTTGGCATGCTTTGGATTAGACTCTTGGCATGATGCATCTTGTGTGGATGGAAGGATAACAGAGTGTTGGAGAGACTCTTCAAGTTGGGGAGATGGAAGGATGGAGGATTCGATGTAGTCATCAAAATGGATTTGGGCGTCATTGATGGGTTCGATGACTCTTGGAGTAGGAGGTGGATGTTCAATGGATTCAACGGATTTAAAGGATGTGATGGTAGGAGATGGGGGCTCGATGGATTCAGAGGGTGTGATGGTAGGAGATGTGGGTTCAATGGAGTTAGAGGGTGTGATGGTGGGAGATGTGGGTTCAATGGATTTAGTGGGTTCAATGGTTTCAATGGTTTGATCAGTGTTAGGGGTGGTAACAACAATAATAGGTGTGGTAGGGAGAAGGGTCTCATCACTAGTGACCGTGGATGATGGATCTAGATGGCATGGTTCCATGACTTCAAGATGTGGAGTTGGGGGTGGCTTCTTTGTTATAAATCCTTGGAGAATTTATTGAGTGAGGGACTTGAATGCTCTAGGTTGAGATGGCGTGGTAGGAGTGGATGAAGGATTATGGATTGGTGGACTAGGATTAGATGGGGGAATGGGATTGAATGTAGGACTATGGGTAGATGGGGGATTAGGATTGGATGGAGGACTAGGAGTAGATGGATGGATGGGATTGGATGGAGGACTAGGAGTAGATGGAGGACTAGGATTGGATGGAGAGTTAAGGTAAGGATATTGGAGTGGTGAATTAAGATAGGGGGACATGGATTGTGGATTAGGACAAGAGGATATAGTTGGTGTAGTGGGACAAGAGGATGTGGGGGATGAATTATAATAAGGGTATTGGGATGGTGGATTAGGATGAGGATATGTGGATGTAGGATTAAGGTAAAAGGGCGTGGATGTAGGATTAAGATAGGAAGGTACAAATGTAGGATTAGAGTGAGCAGATTGGCATGGAAGATTAGGGTAGTGGTGATATGCAGATGAAGGATTTAGATAGGAGGATGTGGATGGGGGATTAGGATAGGGGTATTGAGATGGTAGACTAGGATAAGAGGATGCGAGTGTTGGATAAGAGGATGATGTAGATGAAGGGTATGATGGATATGAGGGATATCCCTTGTCAAAGGTAGCAGAAGCAACATGATTAGGCATGGATGAAGACATAACGGGATAATTAGAGGGGGTGATTGGATTTTGGAAAGTGGGTGGAGAAAGCTTACTAGCAATGATAGTTTCAAGGATCGGCGTCATATTCCTTTGATCAACAAGACTTTCGCGCATCGCTAATACCGTAATTAGGGTTTCGGACCACTATTATGGAGGATAAGGATTCACGAGCGGTGAAAGGATAGCAGGATGGATGAAAAGATTTTGATGGATCGACCAAGCTCAAAATCAGATTTGGCCAAGCCCAGATCAGATTGACTAAAAGCCTGATTAGATGATTGGATGATGTGATGGGATTGATTCTGACGATCGACACCGAATCTGCTTCGAGATGGAAGTAGATTGATTAGGTTGAAGGTGATGTGATTGGATTGGATTGGATAAGGTTGATTAGATTTTGATTGAATAGATCGGATTGGATAGGATTGTGGTGATAGAGCGAATGTGATTTGATTGATTGGGTAATTGGATGATTTGACAAAATGATTGGATTTGATAGATTTGGATGATTAGATGGGTATGATTGGATGATGAAAGATGTGAGAGAGACCTTGAGTTTAATCAAAGGAAGTTACCCTTAGTGACCTAGAGCTTTGATTGATTAAGAGGATGATCCCAGCACTAAATCCACCTTAAGATAGGAATGGATTGATTGGGCCGATGATGATAACTTATGACACCGAATTTACCTCAAGATGGAAGCAAATTGATTTGGGTTGAAGTTAGAGACTAATAATCAAGTTCAAGTACTATGGTCAATTTGGGGTAACCACTTTGTAATACAAGGTTAGGATGATTTGGTTATGCAAATGGTAAAATTGTGGCATTCGTTAGATGAGGGTATGGACTTTTGAATGGATTAGGGAAAGATTAAAACAGACGGGTGGATTGAAGATAATTGTGGAGAATGAATGGGGATTTAGAATGGTTAAACAAAAGCTTGGAATGATGAGATGGAGGTTTAAAGTGGTCAAATGGAGGTTTTTGGAGGTTTAGAGTGACAAAACGAAGGCTTAGGATGATGAGATAATGGTTGGGAATGGTTAAATGATGGTTTAGAGGCTAAAGGGACCCAAATGGGGCAATTTTGGATGTTTAGGAGGGAAAATTCGCCCCTCTGCAGCAAACCAGGGGCGTAATCGCCTTACTGCGGTAAAAACTGGGGCGTAATCGCCCCACTACGGTAAAATAGGGGCATAATCACCCCATTGCGGTAAAAACAGGGGCGTAATTGCCCCACTGCGATAAAAATAGGGGCATAATCACCCCACTGCAGTAAAACAGAGGCTTGGTTTGATGCAAATGACAATGATAAGGCCAAATTGTCAAAATTTCACTAGTTTCTTACAAGAAAACACTCTCAAGCAAACACAACCCTATGATTAGTGTTAAGGGTATGGCCAAAGAGTTCTTAATCTAGGATGCATAAGGTGTCTAGGGAGTCCTTGATATACTCTCGGTACGTGAGGCACAACCATGAACACCAGCCCATCACAAGCATGAGTTGGGAACCCCAACGAGATACTGAAGGGCTCAGACCAACTCTTCACGTCTATCTAGGTATCACCCTAGCTTCAACGCTCTGCCAATTATGACATGACTGGATTGGGGTACAGCTTTCGCTCTCCCCCCTTTATATACCCTGCCGGTACGCGTGGTTGGAATCGTCCCTTGGGGTGATGAAATCCCCAAGCAGGTCCCACTATAAAGAAAACACTAACCATCTCCAACTACTCCCCAGGCTCACATGAAGTGCAAGGGGAAAGTGAAAACAAGATAATGCCCCCTTTGGGTAACACAAAAAGACAAGCACCGCACATAATGAATATTACTCCCTCTAATTAAACTATGTTCTTAGATTAATGCAAACAGTAAGGATAATTTTAAAAGTTTGAGCAAATGGATAGCCCTGCAAACAAATGTTAGATGTCTTATTCCGCTTTCTCCATCAACTTTACAAGAATATGCTACAGAAGGTTAGCAAAAAACACATGTATCCTTGCAAGAACAATGTTAGGGAGAAAATAACAAAGAAAAATTGAAGTCAAGATAACAGTTTTACCTTCCACGGGGCGGCCCAGTCACCTTTTTGTAGCAAATCAGGGGCGTAATCGCCTCACTGCAGCAAATCAGGGGCGTAATCACCCCACTGCGGTAAAAACAGGGGCATAATCACCCCACTGTAGTAAAACCAGGGGCGTAATCACCCCACTGCGGTAAAAACAGGGGCATAATCACCCCACTGTAGTAAAACCAGGGGCGCAGTTGCCCCACTGCGAAAAAGTGTTAGCAAAAATTTTAGCCCAGGGGGCATAATCGCCTCACTACAGTAAATGTTAGCACAAAAGACAATTTTCAGCCAAGAGGGCGTAATCGCCCCACTACAGAAAGGTATTAGCACAAAAAATAGTTTTCAGCCAAGAGGGCATAATCGCCCCACTGTAGTAAAATATTAGCACAAAAAATAGTTTTAAGCCAAGAGGGCGTAATTGCCCCACTGCAGTAAAATATTAGCACAAAAAATAGTTTTCAACCCAAGGGGGCACAGTCGCCCTTCTGCAGCAAAATATTAGCACAAAAAATAGTTTTCAGCCCAAGGGGGCGTAGTCACCCTTCTGCAGCAAAATATTAGCACAAAAAGTAGTTTTCAGCCCAAGGGGGCGCAGTCGCCCTTCTGCAGCAAAAATAGGGGCGTAATCGCCTCACTGTGGTAAAAATAGGGGCGTAATCACCCCACTGTGGTAAAAACAAGGGCGTAATCACTCCACTGCGAAAAAGTGTTAGCACAAATTTTAGCCCAGGGGGCATAATCGCCTCACTGCAGTAAATGTTAGCACAAAAAATAATTTTCAGCCCAAGGGGGTGTAATCGCCTCACTGTAGTAAATGTTAGCACAAAAAACAATTTTCAGCCCAAGGGGGCGTAATCGCCTCACTGCAGTAAATGTTAGCACCAAAAAACAATTTTCAGCCAAAAGGGCGTAATCGCCTCACTGCAGTAAAAACAGGGGTGTAACCACCCCACTACGGTAAAAACATGGGCGTAATCGCCCCACTGCGACGTGTTCCTGCAAAAAACTCAACAATAGCAAACGTGAAGTATAGGACCCTGTTTGTGGGTCCCACCGGGCATGCCAAAAATGTGTACCTTAATGTTTTACCCTACTCTAGTGCGCAAAATAGCTAAAAATGCGAATGATAAAAGACTAAGGACACTTCAAGATTAGCCTAAAGAGTGATCAAACAAGAAGGAAAGTAGATAAAACAAGATGCAAATGATTATACCTTCCTTGTTGTTGAAGACTCCTTGGTTGGCCCTTGATTTGGATGACTTTGTGTGCTCCTTAGATGACTTCTTGAGTGACTAAATGCAAGATCAACTTATGCAACATGATTAGAATGGATGGCTAGATGATAGTAGATGCTTGAGAATACAAATTGGCAGCATGTAGTTGTAAAATGGCTAAAGTATTGAAAATGCCCTTGAGGAGGGGGTATTTATAGGAGAACTTGAATTCTCTAGAGAATTCAATGGTTGAGATTGATCCAACAAGGTCAAGATGAAGGGCTAAGATGAGTTGAGGACTCACAAGCCCTCACATCTTGACATGTGGATTGTGAAGTGGATAAAGGGAGGATGATGTGTAGGTGATGTGGAAGAGAGGTACATGATGTGAGGAAGTACAAGTAATTCCTTTGCAAGTACATTGGGAGATGGGAAGAATCTTGGGTGAATAAAAGTGAATTTTAAATTCACAATGATTGGAAGAATCTAGTGGATAAGACAAAGTTCCCAAAAGGTGGGAATTTGTCACATGTGACTTGATGTGACAAGTCAAAGGTTCTAGAAGATGCATGGGAAAAGGGGATTCTTGGAGGAATAAAAAGGAATTAAAAATTCCTTGGGGGATGGAAAGAGTTGACCAAGGTACTTATTAAGATTAATTAATCAAGAATTAGAAGATAAATGAGGATTAGAAGCCAACTTGCAAAAAGTTGGAGGATGTGACACATCCTAATCAAGGATTAGGCATGTGCACATCCCTAATGAAGAAATTAGGAGATGGATTAGGATTAGATGAAATGATGTGAGGAATTCAAATAAATGTAATATTTATTTAATTCATTTGGATGAAAAGGATTAGAAGATATAAGGTATTTAATTAATAAATACCTAGGATTTGGCGTAATTAAAGATATTAATTAAATAATAGTAATATTACTCAATTAACTCGGATAAGAGAATGTTTACGAAAAGTGATAAATTTGGATAAATTAAGTGTCCAAATTTGATGTCTACGCTCCATTTATTAAAGTCATATTCTTATTCCATGGTCCTTATCAGGACCCTTAGGACTTTTGATCTTCCTGTTACACTCATCCATGCCAAATGCCATTATAGGCTTCAAAATGCTATAATTGATGCTTTGGAAAGGTTTATAGGCCTTCAAGACCATGCCATCTCCTGACTCTCCAAATGATCCTCAAGGAGCTTGGGTGCTCCTGCACCATCATGGCATTCGACCACCATGAGACCACATTTCTTTGAGGCATTTTTTTCAAACAGTTCATTCCCTTGTCTATGCTATTGCTTACTATTATGCTATGATAGATTTTTTCTAAGCATCCATAGCTTGGTCTCGAAGCACTGCTTTAGGATTTGTTTCTTTACAGCTAGCGGCAATGAACTATTTGGCTAAATGCTTTGATGTATTACGTATGAAAATGTGTTAGCATAGACAAGGTAGTGAACTCTTTGAAAAAATGCCTCAAAGAAAATGAGGTCTCATGGTGATGGGATGGCATGATCTAATTTCATGAAAAGAATTGTTATTATGGCATTCCATCACCATTGAGACTAATATTTCTTTGAGGCTTTTTTTCAAATATTTTACTGCCTTTTCTATGCTATTGCTTATTAGTATGCTTTGATAGATTTTTTCCACAAGCATCCATAGCTTTTTTGAAGCACCTATTTTAGGCTTTTAGCCATAGCAACAAGGAAGTGAACTATTTGATAAAAATTCTTTGGTAAACATGTATGATAAATGCAGTATACAGAAAAAGGTAGCTTAACCGCTTGAAAATGCCTCAAAGAAATGTGGTCTCATGGGTGATGGAATGCCATGACAACTAATAACATTTAAAGAATATGGCATTCCACCTCACCATGAGACCACATTTCTTTTGAGGCATTTTCTTCAAACAGCTTCATTCCTTTGTTCATGCTCTTGCTTACTATTATGCTATGATAGGATTTTTTTCTACATCCATAGCTTGTTCGAAGCACTCCATTTTAGGCTTTTAGCCATAGCAGCAAGGGCAACAGCATATTTGGCTAAATGCTTTGATAGACATGTGTATGAAAAATGTGTTAGCATAGACAAGGCAGTGAACTCTTTTGAAAAAATGCCTCAAAGAAATGAGGTTTCATGGTGATGGAATGCCATGACAATCAAAAGCATTTGATTGTCATGGCATTCCATTAGGTCATGAGACCTCATTTCTTTGAGGCATTTTTTCAAAGAGTTCACTACCTTGTCTATGATATTGCTTACTATTATTCTTTTGATAGATTTTTTCCAAGCATCCATAGCTTGTTCGAAAGCACTTGTTTTAGGATTTCAGCCATAGCAACAAGGCAACACTTGAACTATTTGACAAAATGCTTTGGTAGACATGTATGAAAAATGTGGTAATATAGACAAGGCAGTGAACTATTTGAAAAAATGCCTCAAAGAAATGTGGTCTCTTGAAAGCCATGACAACCAAATGCAATTGGCAGCTACTCCTAGTTATTTGTTATGCAATGTGAAGTAATTGCATAACTGCTTAGGTTGACTTTGTAAAAAATATATTGTAATTGAAATTTTGTCATCTATCAGCATCTAGTTATTAGTTATGAAACGTGAAGCAATGCTTTCAGTTTGAAAGATGTGCAATGCAATGTAATCAATGTTATGAATATAAACTACAAAAATCTATTTTTTACTAAGTTACTGGTTCAATTTTGAGTTCGGGATCGGGTTCGAGAACCCGGTTCGCCGGTTCGGGAAACTTTTTTTTGGGGTTGGGTTCGTTTTGGGTTCAGTCATACAAAAACATATAAAAATCAGAAATATATACATATTTGTAGTAGTAATCAAGTTCATAATACACCACCATATTAATAGTCAAATAACATAGCAAAAATACACCACCACTTTCATAGTGAAATATTAAAATATTAGTGATCTACTCGAATGTCATGATACAAAATTATAAATTAAAGTTCAAACATAGAAATGTCAAGTGTTTACAATCATCCATTATTGATCATTGATCAATCTGAAAAGTGTGAACATTTTTCTATGTGGAAGGAAAACAAGAAAACAGTGTTACATAATTATTTACATTGTGAAAGAGCCAAAACCTTTTTCTTGCAGATCGTAGAAGAATCTCAATGATTTTTTGGGTGTCCTTGCCTTGGAACAGAACTATCCTGAGCCATGAATGATTGACCAGGAACTGTGAGAAAGAAATAAGATAAATCACATGCAACTTGTTGCAATTTCGATCCTTGGGAAAAAGGGTTAAGTTTGCTTTTCAGGGAGAATCTCCTTCAGAGTTTGAACGCATTGATAATTTTCAAGATAGACTTAGCCAAATATGTCATCTAGGTTTGAAGCTTTTAGGTAAAATGTTTGCTTCTTAAAATTTTGTTCAAAATTCAAGATGCAGGCTCTCCTCCCTTAGGGAAGAGAAGGCCTATCAAACCTAACACTCTTATGCAACACTTCTTAAGTTCTTGTTGATGCAGTATTAGATGCGAAGTTTCAAAATAGGCATGGTTATATAAATTTTCATCTCACGACTATCATTGCATCAAATTAAGAATTTTCAATCCTTTATGGTCTAGACAAGAGAAGTATGGAGTAGTGTTCCAATGCTAAAGTCTTATTGTGAATCTCTTTGCTATGAGTGGTTCAAAAATGAGGAATCTATCTTCTACACCAAATGAGAAATATTCACAATATGTGCTAGGAACGAATAAGTCCATAAGATCGAGTATGCAAGAGCTGAGAATTGCAAATTTGGCTTACATTTGACTTCCAAACACATAAATTTTCACACTTTTTGATGTTCACACGTAAGTCAAAAAATATATGTGCATAAGTTGTAAAGCATACACTTGAATACACATAACTCATATCTATTGAACCATGAATTTATAATTTGCAAATATGGACACCATCGATAAAAAGATTTGTATTGAGCAAATAGCCATGTACGCATACATCAATATATGTCAATATAAGTATAAAATATAGTTACAAAATAGCCATATAGGCTTACAAGAATGCCATATAGGCATTCAATTTCAAATATATCCAATACAAAATATGTACAAAATTGCCATGTAGGCATACAACAAAGGGCTCTGTGCATTCAAAATTCATTTCTCTCCATGCTCTGGTTCAAATACAATTTTCTTTCCCTTTGCTGGGCAATCCGATGGTGATAAATCTATCACCTGTTTCTGTTATGCTCAAGGAGTGCTCTTGTTGCTCCTCCTAGTGTTTAGCTTCTGGTGAAGTTTCAACTGTTACAATAAGAAGTAATGACATTAATATATAGAAATTACATTATAAAAATTAATACATTTAACAAAATAATCACTTACGGCCATCTCACGATCACTCTCCTCGATGGAAATATTTGCACGTCGATGCTCAGGTGTGCTCAAGCCCTGTATAAACCATCCAAATAGGAATTAAACTACGAATCAATAATGGTTTGATTTTTCACTAGAACTAGTTCATCTATAACAATGAATGTAAATTGAAATTTAGTAATTTGCCTCATATACCTCCCCTATCGAGCCATCGCAGGATTGTATATAGCCGGAGGAAACACCAATATCCATTGCCCTGCAGCCTATTTGGCGTTGTTTTATGAACATCCTAAAATAAAACAACAACAAATTATTCAATCACAAAAAGTTAAGCAATAGCTTATCCATGTGATGACTTATAATGTATGAGATCTAATGAACAAATTTTGAGTACAAGTATTAAACGGATATATTTCGATATTAGTTATCAATTTGAAGTAATGCTTTGATTTTGGATGATCCTCGTAATGCAAACGAAGTATCATGAATATAAACTACACAAATCTATTAAACTTAGAATTCATTACTTAAGTTCTCTTTAAATTCTATATTACCTCCGTGAATGTTTGATCAAATCTATTGGCACTCAGAGGTGTTTCCTTGAAACCTCCAACAGTACCCTGTTCAACATCCAAAATTACATAGTGTTGTGCAGTTTTTTGCACACACGCCCCACTGGGAGTGGGGACCCTCTCTTTTGGTGTCTTTGACCTTTGATTTTATTGGATTTATCATTTTAGGGTCTTGACATGTTGGTCTTGCTGGCTTTGACCTTGCCCTAAGATTGCAATTGATCGAAATTGAGTTTTTGGCCAAATCCGGGTTTTCACCTGGATCCGGGATTTTCCGTCTCCGACGGATTCTTCCGTCCCTGGTTCCTTGTCTGTTTCTGGCCAGATTCTCCGATTCCGGGTTTTTTCCTAACTTCGGGATTTTCCGGTCCTATCGGATTTTCCCGGATTCTGTCAAAATCCCGGTCCTCATTATTTCCCCGGTTTCTGCATTTCCGCGAAGTCTGTGTTTCCGCGCATTCTGGGACTTTCCGAAATTCCACTTGGGGCACGGGTTTCCGGACTTGTCAGAAACGTCTTTTCGCGCATTAATGGCTGAGGTATCTTGGTTCAGACGGGTATAAGGGCAAATTTGGGGCATTTTCTGATTCATTCTAACTTCGACTGCTTCCTTGTTTTCTGCTCTGGCGATTCGGAACTTTCGTTTGAGCTTTGGGGTTTGGTCTTGGATTGTTTGCGCGTGGATTGCTTGAGTGTTGCTGCCAGTATCCCGTTGCCTGGACGTGTTGTCACCTGGATTGATTTTCCAAGCTCGGTTTCTGCTCGTCTTGATCCATGGTATGTACTCGTCGCCCTTCCATTTGTTTGCATGGTGATTTGAGATTTTCTTGTACTGGGCGTTGTTAAATTTTGGGGTCGGCTCATATTTTGACTTTGGGTGTCGTATTTATTCAATCGGTTCGGTCCGTCCTTTTTTTATTTTGAAGCCCATCTCTCGTGCCCTATGAGTTCCGTTTATTCGCTTGATTGCATATATACACTTTAGGCGGAAGTCTGGGTCGTGTTGCTTAATTGTTTTGGGTGCGGGATGTGTTGCCATGCGAATTTAGGGTTTTCTGGGTGTCTCGGCTAGTGCAATGATTTGATCTTGTGTTTGAATGACTTTCGCCTCGTTTTATGTTGGCTTCCCCGTCCTGTGAGGATTAGAGGGCTTTTTAGGTAAATCCCGAACTGATATTTTAACCCTAAAAGCTTGCTCTGGTTCTAATGGCGGATATGTGATTGTTCGATTTAGGGCATCGTCATTTTAAGTATGGGATCCTTCCTTTGAGTGCTTCTGAGTGTTGGACACTCTTTGCATATTCGAGTCTGGTAATTGTCGTCGGTTTTGGGTTCATTCGAGCTTTGATATTGAAGATCTTGTGGTCGCTCCTGTGTTGGTGCACGTTTTGCCATTTTTCGGGTTTCCGAGGCTGTCGCGGAATTTCTGGTCTCCCGGATTTTCCCGGTTTCCTTTTATTCCGCGGACAGAGTTAATTTCCGGTGCATTTGATGCTGTCCGCGAAAGTCCGTCCCATTCGGATTTTTCCGGATTTCCTGTCTGATTGCATTCTTTTGTATATTTCGATGAGGGAATTGGTGGAGTGATTGTTGATGCCTATTTCTTGATTGCCAAAGAGTAAAATTGATGATTTTCCTTTGATTTCGAGCATATTAATGATTTACATGGCTAATAGTGCTTTGGTGGCAGGAGTCCGTCTGGGTCGGATTTCTCCGGAATTCCGCCCCGAATGTATTTTCCCGGATTATATGATTTTCCCGGATTATCTGATTTCTCCGGATCTCGGAAAATTGGCAATTGGCATTTGGTTTTAATAGATTTGTATGGTGTATGCTAACCTTTTGGATGAATATGAGCTTAATAATTAGATTCTAATAATAGTTCTTGGATGTGCAGGCTGAATCAAGCAAAGCTGCTGCTGGGAAGTCCAAAGGTGGTGCGGGGGCATCTGCAGTTTCCGAGACAGAAAAATTGAGATTAGACATGAGGAGTCAGGTCCCAGAGAGTAAGATATCTTCCGTGTGGGCAGATGTGTCTGATACCAACGTTGGTGCCTGGCGTTATGAAGAATTCAAACAGAGAACAGCTGAGAAGGACCAATCGGCATTGAGGCAAGGGATGATGAACTCAGGGTTGGTACACGTGGCAGGGTTCCCTCCAGCAGTCCAGTGTTACGAGCTGATTTTGGAGTGTGCTAGGCAGTACGCCTTTGACACACAGATGGTAGTTAGTACTGAGGGGCGGGTGTTGGCAAATTTCAGTCCAGCCTCCATTGCCCGAGCTTTCAGCATGCCGGATCTCCCCTCGGTCTGCGCCCTAAACATTGACACTGCTCGTACGTATTATGAGAACGAGCCAGTTAAGGCTCAACAGCTTATCAACTCATGGCTTGAGAAGCCCAAGTCTCACCACTCTAAATTGCCCAAACAGTTGCACAGGGTGAAGTTCAGGCCAGATATTTATGATGCTATCACACTGTTGAGCAGGGTGGCCGGACTCAAAACTGCCGGGGTATTGGAAAGTTGGATGGTCCATGTGATCACCAAGATAGGCCAAGGAACGAATTACCACTGGGCAGGACTTATCAGTGCGGAAATAGATAGGCAACTGAGGAATGTTTTGGAAGGAAAGAAGTTCACCATGTCCTCCTTTGTTATATATATACTGGCCATCTCTTATCCCTATAAGGGACTGACTCCGGCAGGAGCTATTGGACAGGACATTATCTATGAGGTCTATCCGGAATTGCACCTCGGACACGGAGATTATAGGAGGGCCAACGATGCCTTCACTATGCATATTACCCGGACCCTTCAGAATGCGGAGCACATCAGATTGTCCGATGGGGCTAGGGGGTTGATTAGGAATTACGGGGCCTGGTTCATCCAGTTCCCCACTTTCACTTATCTCCGGATTGATGGATGCCCCGTTGCTCCCTACAGATTGCCCAGGTATCCCACTGACCACATAGTGCTACTGGAGGTCGTAAGACAAATTTGTGAGTTCGATACGGTGGTCAAGAAGGAGAAACATAAAACTGGTTTTGGAGGTGACTTCCCTCTTGGGATTGGCATGGATGTGATGTGTCCTTCCATTCAATCAGCTCATACTGCAGGTGAGGAATTGGCAGCCTATGGATTCTCTTTCCATTCAAAGAGAATGAATTTTGACATCACCGGAGGGGCACAGAAAAGGGCTACCCGGGAATACAGGCACAAGGAGGACTTGGAGGACTACTGGGTCAACATCAAGGATGACCTTGATGCACGAAGGAAAAGGTATTCCCGGCTGCCAGTGGAGGCAATTAGGCAGTACAATGTGAAGCTGATTCCAGATCAGCTGGAGGATGATGGAAAATTGGTCCAGGACCATGTCTATGAGCCCATCAAGGATAGGTCAGTAGCGGATATTGACTGGAATGAGCCTGAGGTGACGGAGTTGGAGGACTTAATGGCTCCGGTGCTAAAATATACCTTTGCCTGGATCAAGCATGAGGTCTGGGTGTTGGAAAATGCCAATGTTCCCCTCACTTTCGACCTGATGGGGAATCTCAACCCCATGTCCACTTCAGAGGAATCCGGGGAAGAGGACCCCAAAGGGAAAACAGCCAAAGCCTCTCCGTTCAAAATCAAGGTCAGAAGCCCTAAGGGGACTCAACCTGCAGCAAAAAGGAAACCTATCGGCAAACGCAGGTGGAAGACCCTGACTATCAGCAGGTCTTCGGACGAGGAGGAGGTAGAGAAAGTTGAGGAGGAGGATGTTCCTCCACCGCCCAAGAAGGCCAGAATTACAAGGATGGCGAAAAAGAAGGGCCAAACGACTTCGGAAGATGAGCCTCCGGTTGTGGATGTAGAAAGTTCTGGAGGGGAGAAGACCAAAGTATACGCCAGAAGGTCCAGAACTCCGTCCCCAAAAGATGCTGCACAGCCAAAGGTTTCTTCTCCAATATCGCCAGCCACTGAACAGGACAGGCCTGTCTCTCCTCCGCAGGGTGTAACAGAACCGGTAAATCCGGATGAGCAGGAAATCAGCGGAGAAGCCGAGCCGTTTGAGGAAGGGGCATTATTCAGTGAGGCTGTCGGGCTCGAGGTAGAGACAGAAGAAGGGCACACTTCTCCCTTGGTGCAATACGAGGACTCTCCGGAGAGTGAGAAGGGCCGCGGATCTCCAGAACCAGAGAAGAGCATCCCCGCTGGAACTCCATCGCCGGTGCTTCCTGAGTTGCGATTTGAGGAGATGGACCAAGCTGAGCACCCCCCAGAGAAGGATGATGACAAGGCAACAGAAGAAGGAGAAGTCGAGGTGGCAGTAACGGAAGAGGAGAAAGCCACAGAAGACCCGGGGAAAATTGGCACAGAAGGAATCCGGACGGACCCTGTAGCCCCGGACTGGTTAGAAAAAGAAATAGCAAGGAAGAAATAGGTGATAGTAGAAGACACTCCTCTCGACTGGGATGCAATGTTATCTCAGATTGGAAAGGGGAAAAAGAAGAAGGCAGCTAGGATAATTTCCCGGGTGGAAAGGGATGAGGTGCATAACCGTGTAGTACACATCGCCACCCCTGCTGCAGATAAAACAAGAGAGGAGGTAATAGGCCAGGATTACAGTGTCCAAACCATCAACCTTGGGCCAGCTTCCTTAGAACAAGACATTGAGGAATTCGAGGGGTCGAGTGCTGTGATCCTGGATAGGTTGAGGAAGGAGACTCAGACAAGGAGGGAATTGAAAAGGGAAAATGAAAGGTTGAGGAAAAGCTTAGAAGAGGTCATGAAACCTCTACAGTCCCTCCATCCGTCCTCCTCTTCTACTCCCGAATTTCTGCCGAAAGAAACAATTTCTGGTATAGAGAAGATGAAGGCTTCCACACAAGCTGCCATGGACTGGTTGATGAGTGTTCGGACACAAGGAGATGAAGCTATGAAGGAGATCC
>VDFB02196756.1:68713-87175 GCA_007258455.2 Sequoia sempervirens | reverse complement strand
CATTCTATTTTCAGTTTTTAACTATTTTCACTAACTGTTTTCTGCAGAGGGGCATACCTGCCCTTGAACAACATTTAGTTTTTAGTTTTTAACTGTTTTCACTAACTATTTTTTGCAGAGGGGCATACCTACCCTTGAACAACATTATGTTTTTAGTTTTTAACTGTTTTCTATAGAGGAGCGTACTTGCCCTTGGACAAAGACTATTTCAAGGTAAAAACATGGGGTAAAACTTCATTTTCAGTTTCTGTTTTTTATTGCTTCTGATTGGTACTGACCCTAACTTGTCTTGTTGGTGTTTGTGTAAATTTTTCTAACATTTGTGTAACTCCTAATGCTTGTTGAAGATCGAAATATAAAACTCCTAAAACATTTGTTGCAGAGTGGATGGTTTCATTTTTCTTGATTAGCTGTTGTCTTTTTCTTTGATATTTAGGCACATATTTTAATTAGGGGGGAGTCAAAACATTGTTTGTTGTGTTTGTAGGTAAGCTATTGACGTATCCAATCCCTTTGCACCATTTGGTGATCCTGGGTGAAGAGAAATTGTAGCTTACCTAAGTCCTTTGTGTTACCCAAGGGGGTGTTATACCATTCAAGTTTTCCCCTTACACTTCGTGTGAGCCTGAGGAGTAGCTAAAAATGGTTAGCATTCTCTTCTTAGTGGGACCTACTTGGGGATTTCATCACCCCAAGGGACGATTCTAACCATGCGTACTGATAGGGTATATAAATGGGGGAGAGCCAAAGTTGTACCCCAGTCTAGTCACATCGAATCTAGTGGAGCATCAAAGCTAGGGTGATACCTAGATAGACGTGAAGAGTTGGTCTGAACCTTTCAGTATCTCACTGGGGTTCCTAACTCATGCTTGTGACAGGCTAGTGTTCATGGTTGTGCCTCACGTACCGAGCGCATATCGAGGACTCCCTAGATCACCTTGTTTAGCCTAGACTAGAGAATTATGTCGGCCATACCTTTAACACTAATCATAGGATTGTGTTGTTTGAATTGTCTTCTTGTGTAAAACCAGTGAATTTCTGTCAAGACAGCCTTATTGCTTGTTGTTTGCTATGTTTTTGGTCCTTGCCATAGCTGTTTTCACCTAAGTCAAATCCAAGTTTCCTACAGAGGGGTGTACATGCCCTCTAAAGGAGTGTACCTACCCTCTAAAGGGGTGTACCTTCCCTCTACATCAATTTTTGTAAGCCTATTTTTGGTCAGAATTGTCAAACTTTCCATCAAATAGGCGTACCTGCCCTCCAGAGGGGCATACCTACCCTCCAAACGACCATTTCACCTCCTGTTTAGTTGTTCCAAACCTCCGTTCACCCGTTCTGAACCTAAAACCTTGTCGTTTGTTGTGATCTAAATGCTCTCATCCCCTTTTGTTCACTCGTAATTCCTCTTTTAGTTCATTTGCACTTTCCAAAGGTCATCCAGTCATCATCCGCACTCTTAGGGTATCTCTGGGTTGCATCATTCATCATCGTTCTTTCGATCCAAATCCCCTAAACCTTGTTTAAAGGGTATTATCCAAATTGACCAAGGCATCTGAATCCAATCGTTATCCTACACATTAGTCTTTGTCTTTGGCCCAATTAATTCACTTCTATCGTGAGGTGGATTCAGTGTCGTGATATTCTATTTTTCCTTTAATTTGATCGACCAACACCTTAAGTCACCTAGGGTGATTTCTGAACTAGGTTTAGAATCCCTTACATCATCCATCATCTAATCTCGTTAGTCATTTCGTCAAATGATCTTGATCTATCATCGATCTTATCCAATCATCCAATCATTAATCTTATCCAATCATCCAATCTCAATCCTATTTAATCATCCAATCAACCAATTTTCAATCTAATCTAATCTTATCCAACCATCCAATCAATCTTATCCAGTTGTTTAATCAATGCTTATCTAATCATTTGATCTCATCATCCCATCAAACAATCCTTTATCCAATCCAAATCAATCTTCCAACTATCAGTTAGGTCATCCTTGCATTGAGGTCCACCTAGTAGTTTTGCATTTTCATGCCTGTACAGACTATATCACAAACCAGGATGCAAATGGCACAACAACATGGTCAAAGTTCCCAGTTGAACATTCCTCAAGACCTTAACAATGGTGCAAACATCTCTCAAGATCCCAACAATGATCCTAGCAACAGTGTGAACATCCCTCAAGACCCTCATAACGGTGCTTCGTTGCAATCTGATACCAACGGTCAAAATAATTCACTACCTAGTGACGAAAACATGATCAATCAGCCTAAAGTTACTGTTGATGAATACTTAAGCAATCCCACTAATGTTTAGATGATAGATCACCTCCTCAACGAGCATGGGGATAAGATCCTTGTCACTCTATTCATGAAGGGAGTCAAACCGCCATCTGATTTTGACATATCACAATACACCAACACACAACCCCCTCCAGTACATCAAGACCCACAAAATGTTCCCAAAAATTCCTATGTTCCCAAAGGTACACCCATAGATAATTGGTATCATCCTGAATTTGGAAATGATGTGATACATCAAGTTTCCAATCGTCCTCCCATTCCATCTGCTACCCCTACAACACCATCCGATCCTTATGATCCCTATGCCTATGGCATGCCACAAAACATCCCATCTACTCCACCGCTCCCACCTCACTATCCTAGTCAACCACCCATCAACACTGGGGGCAATCCCTTTCTCGCATTGATGCCACCACCAATACTTGTACCCACAGACAATCTCCTATCACCCCCTCAAGGTAATAATCCTCATAAATCCATTGCCTCACAGGAACTGCCACAACATGCAACCATCCCCTTGCAAGCAACACCACAACATATCATTGTCATTTCAGTCCCGACACAACAGCATAATCAACAACCTCCACAACTGAACATTTTGATTTTACAACAGAACATGCCACAACAAAATGTTTCGAACCCACAACAACATATTATCGCTCATGTGCAACCTCCTCATCAGGCAACACAAACTACATCACACCCTCAACAACCACCTCATGGTGCTTCTGCAACAATTCCACAACAACACATCTCATCTCGCCCTCCTTATCAATAATCACATACACACATTCCCACACAAACGCAGCATAATCCTCTTGCTCAATATCTCTACCATCCATCTAGCACATACACTATTTATGCTAAACTGAATATTCATTTGACCTCTTAGAATCCACCATGAACACAACCACCTCCTTACACAAATCCCTTGCAATCACACAACAACCCATACTAGCAGCAGTCTAATCCACAACATCCTCCATACATCACGCAGCAACCCAATGTTGCATATAATTACCCATAATGTTTCGATAGTTTGGTAGCTGATCCTCTTGAAGTTTGATGATCGCTATCAGTATGATGTCCCTCAATTGTAATGGTACCATTGTCAATTAAATCTTGTACTAGATTTTTCAAAGCTTGACAATTGTTCGTTCTATGACCCTTACATTGATGATAATTGCAATAATACGAGTCATTCCATGATGGTGGTTTGACTCGTGGCTCATAATCTCTTTGTGGTGGTAAGGTAATAACCTTATTATCAAGAAGCTCCTTGAGAGCAGACTCAAGAGATTGACCCAAAGCAGTAAAATTTCATTGATTTGAAAAGAATGGAGGTCTGGATGGATTTGATGTTTGGGTATTGCCAAGATTGCTATTACCACGATTTTGATTGGTATTTTGATTGGTCATGCTCTCTTGCTTGGAGATTTGTCCTTGTTGATTGTTGTTTCCTTGTTGATTTGTATTTCCTTGTTGATTGGTTCATGGAGCACTTGATAAATTAAAGACAGATGGTCTTGTTCGTAGATTATTTGCATCCACTATGCCATCATTGACAACATTTTTATTTCTATTCCAAAACCTTGTTTTATCATTGTTATTTTGGTTTGATGTACTTGGATTATCAAGTTTTATCACTTCCCGTTTAACCAAGGCCCCTTCAATGGTGATTGCGTTTTCAATCAACTTTTCAAAGTTATGAGGACAATGAAGATTAAGCCTATAACTTAATTCTGGATCTAGGCTATTGATGAATATATCCATCTTTTCCTTTTCAGGAATAGGACAGGAATATCGTGCAAATAACCTTCTCCACCTTTACAAGAACGTAGTGAAGGGTTCTCCTACTTTTTGTTTGACTTTACAAAGATCAAGCATTGTTATCTGGTGTTGAATGTTGTAGGAGTATTGCGATATAAACTGATTTATCAACTCCTCAAAAGTTTTGATGGGTGGAGTGATGTTAGAAAGCCACTCCATGGATTGTACACCTAGACTTCGTGGAAATAATCGCATCAAGTAGGTATCGTCATAGGCGAATTCTAGACTCATGTTTCGGAAATCCCTCACATGGTCAATGGGATCAGTTTTTCCATTGTACCTATCATACTTAGGAATCTCACAATGTTTTGGAAATGGGATCATTTGAAGACTCCTATCAAATGGATAAGGAGATATGTCTTCCAAAAAATACTTCTTTGTTGTACCCCCTTGCATTTCTTTTATTTTCCCTTGTAATTCTTTTATCTATTGAGTAAGGGCACTAAAGTCAGTAGGAGGAGTTTCAGGATTCTGTTTAATCCCTTCTATGTCAAAATTGTGAGGTAACTTAGCTCCTTGATTAGCTAATGAAAGAAAATATCTTTCTTTGTTTCATTCTAAAATCCTTTCCATAAGAGTATGGAATTGAGGATCTTGCTCTGCTTCTTGAAGCTTTTCTTCTGTTAATTCGTCAAGATTAAATGTATCCTCTTCTTTTTCAGTATGGTCACCCATTTTGCTTGTAGTGGTTTCTCCCTCGTCTTTTTCCATGTGTTTTTGAGATCTCGTGAAGACAGGCATAAGTTTTGTTCCAAATTTCTACTCACTTTTGATCAAAAAAGTGAAATAGTGCAATTATGTGATATGAAAGTTAGGATAGAATGAAGATTCTATGACTTACAAAGGTTTCTAACCTTTAGCTTGTGTTGTTCCCTAATTGAAAGGATGAAAATCCTGTTGATGGGAATTTAAGCAAAAGATCTAGAAAACGATGAGTTTGCACTTTATGAAGTTTTGATCTTAGGTTTGTAAAAGGATGGATTTTTGTGATGGATGCCTAATGTAATCTAAGTTCTCTATTGCAAAATTTGATTTGGACGAGTAGAATATTCAATTGCAGGTTGGGGAATATAACTAAATAGAATACATTGACTATGGTTATGCCTTTGAGAAAGGGCTCTTCTCTGAAAGTAAGCTTGTGAGTACAAGGGTTCTATAGCATAATCATCAGAAAGACCTCTAACACAATCATGATACCTATGAAGAAAGGTTCTATATTTAAGTAAAACTTTTTGGCTTTGATACAGAAATTGTTGCTTCTTCAATAGTTTCTTGTGGTTAAGGGGTTTCTTTGGCTTTTTAATCCTTTTGAAAACAGATTTCTTTACAAAAGTTGTGGATTTCCAATCTCGTAACATGAGAGTAATCAATATGATAGTGAGTGTTGGATAATCTTATCTGAATTAATGTATTGAAAACACATCAAACAATTTGTAGAATAGTTGTCTTAAGTCCTATGCTAAACATCAAATGTATGATCAAAATGTTATTCAAAAAAATTGTTTTAACAGGTTTTACACATGATAAGCATTTCAAACAGACTCACTCTTAATTCTCAAGTAGGTCATCATAATGATCAACATCCCACATCTTAAAACTGCGTCGACTCACACAGCCGTGTCACCCCCGAAAGGGTGCCCGTGTTTTTGTCTTTTCTAGGTGCGTACTCAGAGTGACAGAAGTGGATACCGGATCCCCTGAGCAAACAATCCTTGGCAGTTATATGGTGAGTATCTTGGGGGTAGATTCTTCCCTCCCCTGCACTATGATTAATATAATGTTTGGAAACTGACTCGGTAAGATACTACACTAGGTTCTTAGTAAGGGTTTCCGTTCGGTGCGGCAAATGATAGACTCCCTTGAGAGACCTCCCTACCTTTAGAACAAAGGCTTTGGGGATGGTTATCAATGCACACTATCATCGAATGGGATTTTCATCAACCATCCACATTTGATTAAAGTGGGTTGGAAAACTTGGCTTTAGTTGTTCCCACTTAGGTCGTTCCCGTAGGGTGAGTACTTTTTCCCACTACGGCAGGCCTTCTAAAAGGTGTTAATAAAACTGTAAAATGAATAAAGTAAAATAGGTGATTCTGGCATTTTGATCACCCAGTTAAGGGGAGAGCATAGGCCTATCACCAAAAACAAAGCAAACAACGGTTTATTTTAAGCCCAAAATAAAGATTTTCTATGCTAAGTGAAGATGTTGCTTCACACAAACACGAAATTCTTTTTAGCCCAAAATGAAATGTGAAATGTCTAACCTAGGATTGCTTCATTTTACTTTATGTGTCTACCCTAGGATTGGTTCTTTTTTACTTTTAAAATTACTAACTGTCTGTGGTTACGTCGGATTCAGTTAAACTATTTGCAAAGTACAAATTACAAGTTGCGTGGTGTTTTAAAGTTTACGCTATAAATTTCAAAAGTGCCGCAGGATTTCCATCATAAAGTAGAAGTCTTACTTCGCAAAAACTAATACCGCAGAACCGGCCAATGGTTACCGCAGAAATTGTCAAATGCCGAAGAATTGTCAAGAGCTACAGAACCGGCCATATGCCAGAATCAAAGCCAAGGGCCGCAAGAACTCACCAAAATGCAAGAACCGGCCAAACGCGCTGAACCGGGTATGATCTTTCAAACGGTTTCTTGGCGCTTAATCCGCTTCGTTTTTCCTTTGTCTATAAATCTGCCAAAGAAACTTGCAAAAAGATGTTAAATTTAGGCAAAAGCCCTACCTGCCAAAAATGTGTGGTATTAGGAATATATGTAATCAAATTGAAAACAAAACACAATTAACAAAACTTTAAACTAAAGAAATTAAAGTAAAATTGAATATGTTATAGAATTTCTTCATAAGCCGCTTTGTCTTTCTATCTCTAGAGATTGGCTCTGAAGCTGCCGCCTCGATTGTGTAGGCCTACCTTCTCCAAATGGCTGTCTGCAGAATGAGTATGCAAATGAAAATCTCTATCCTATATACTGGTAAGAGTGAGAATGTTGACGGATATGGTCAGGGGCTGTGGATTATGCACAGGGGTAACGGATTATGGATGCCATGATATGCTATGCTATGAAAATACTGTGAATGCTATGAATGCTATGAATGCTTATACTACTTGCAATTTGACTATAATATTCCTGCTTAAAACTTCTATATCCTTTGAAGTACCTGACAGTCTTATTTATAGTTTTTCTCAGGCACAATTCTGGCTGGCAAGAATCAACGGCCGTGAAGTTGTCTGGTAGAATTGAAAGGTGAGAGATGGAGAGGTTGAGAAGAAAATGGAAGAGGTTGAGAAGTTGGAGAGAAGGATGGATTCCTGTCTTCAACCCACGGGAACAAGCCTGCACAGAAACAGAGAAAATTAATTTTTCTGTTTTGGCAGTTTGTTTCACAGGTGTTGAAGATAATCCCCAAATTAATTAAATAAATAAATTTATTTAATTTCATTTATTGAATTTTGATTTTTGATTTTTAGGACTATAGAAGTTTTAATTAAATATTTTGAAATATTTAATTGTGATGTGACTTTAGAAGAATCAATTAAATATTTTGAGATATTTAATTGTGAATGATATTAGAAGAATTTAATTAAATATTTTGAGATATTTAATTGTGAATGATATTAGAAGAATTTAATTAAATATTTTGAGATATTTAATTGTGAATGATATTTAGAAGATTTAATTAGAAAAGAAGAATATTTAATCTTTATTTGAATAAAACATTCAAGCCAAGATTATTGATAATTAATATAAATAAATCATAATGTTTATTTAATTAATTAAGAAATGAATAAAAAAGATGATTAAAATGAAAGAATAAACAAATATAAAATAAATTATTTAAATTTATTTATAATGCAGATGTAATTCAAAGATTTTAATTAAACATTAAAATATTTAATTCAATTAATGTGCAAATGTGATGTGACCATTTTAGGTGTATGCATTTTTCCTCTTTGAAGTGATGTGTTTTACATTGCTTCAAAGAATTTTGAAATTTGCCCCATATATTGACTATCGAATATTGATAGGTATATGCCCCCTCGAACGATGAATTGATATTATTTTGAATTTTGTGAATTATTTTTTTTTATTTTTGAATTTTATGATTTTAAAAATGTCGATTCATCGCTCAACATAATGATGAAGAAACCGGACTTGAGATATAAATGTCAAAAAATTAACACTCTAAGAGCCGTGATAAAATGCCCTAATTTACCATATTATATAGGTTAAAAGTTACTTTCCAGTCATTTCCATTTTAACCTACTAAAATTCGCAAATTTGAGCTTTGGATTGAGAAAGATGGCACTTCCCATTCACCAGCACCGTTTTGAGCGCATTTGACGACATCAGCGGCCAGCACACTACGAACCCCCGGTATGTACCCTGTGAAACTCCTGCGTATTGAAAATTTTCCATTTGAAGCACGCTTTTCAATGTTTTGTTTGCAAAATTTGGTGTTTTAGCGCCCTTAAGGTTTTTCATAGCGCTCTTAACAATTTATGTAGCGCATTTGTTTTCGTAGCGCATTTGATAGATTCTATAGCGCTCTTGATATTTTCTATAGCGCATATGATCCTGTAGCACCCTTGATGAATTATGTAGCGCCCGTGATTAGTTCTGTAGCGCCCTTGATATTGTAGCGCATATAAGGATTTCTGTAGCACCCTTGATGTTTTATGTAGCGCCTTTGATTAACTGCTATTGTGAGTGATAAATTTATTCCCAAAGTTGTTGGAAAACAAATAAGAACTGATAGATTTGTTTTTAAAGTTGTTAAAAACAAACGTGATTATGATTATCTGCCTTCCATGATGATGAAAAACAAATAGTTTTGATTGATGTGTTTATTTCTAAAGTTGTTAAAAATAAACATGATGTTGATTATCTGCTTTCCATGAAAATGAAAAACAAATATTTTGATTGATGTGTTTATTTCTAAAGTTGTTAAAAATAAACATGATGTTGATTATTTGCTTTCCATGAAAATGAAAAACAAATATTTCGATATTTAGATTTGATTGATAAATCATGATGATTTGATACTGATTTTGCATTGATGATGTGTCTTCAATAGGTTGTTATAGGTCAATTACCCAATTACATATCCTATGACCAAGCCACCCGATGAATCCAAGCCTAAACCAGCCTGGTTTAAAGAGAATGAATATTGTGAGTTTCACAAGATTAAAGGGCATACCTTAAATAAGTGTCAAAGTCTGAAAACATACATCCAAGATCTTATAGATTGAGGAGATATCCATGTGGATGCCAACAAGGCCTCGTCGTCCAATGATCAGTTATAAATATATCAAAACGCTTTCCCCAAGTACAACCAAGGTCCTAGTACATCCAACACAAATCCTAGGTCTAGTAACAATAACAACTAGGATAACAACACTAATAATATCACCTACAAGAATGTCTCACTTAACTATGAGACTCTCATCATGCATATTGGGCAAGTGGAACTACTTTTGTCTATGATACATGTCAAAGGAAAAGAGCCTCAATGTGCTATTACCACTCACCGCACTCGCATTACTGTCCCTAGAGCCTCAGTGTCAGCCCCATCACCTCCTGTGAGTTCTCAGTATAACATCCTTGACCATTTAGGAAAGACCGCAACGCAAATATCTATCCTAGATTTGCTAAAGTCTTCCCTGTATATCAAAAAATCTTGAAAAAAGCTTTACAGGATGCCCATGTCCACAACGATATCGATCCTACACAGTTCCAAGCGCTAGTAGGACACCTTTCATCAACCTACCAACTAGGTTTTAGTCAAAACGACATGCCTACCATCAACTTCAATCACAATCGACCTCTCCATATAGAGGTTCTCGTCACTCGACATAAAGTAAAGAGGGTCTTGATAGATAATGGCTCTGCTCTCAATATTTGTACATTAAAGTGATGTATGTAAGCCCCAAAGGTTGCTAGCACTATCTTGTAGAAGAATTTCCACTGTCTCCTTCCTAGAACCTGCTACCAAGGGTTCTTGTTGAGCTTAAAAGACTATCCTAGTCTTGCTCCAACTCTTCTCAAAGAGTTCTTCACTAGTGCTTTACCTCTGGAGTACCCACACCTTCTTGCAACTGACTATTCTTCCTTGGACTTAGAAGGGTCTAAGTGCCAACTTCTCCATCTGACTTGAACTCTTTGCAGGGGAGTTAGATGCTCTATTTCTATGCATTTCATGTTCATTTGAAGGCATCTTGGAGGTTCTTCTATCCTCAAGTTACCCGATCTCTTGATTTGTCTTGAGAGGGCCTAGTTTCTACTAGCCCTTACCAGTCACTATTTTGCTTTTCCTGCCCAAAATCTCCACACAACCTAGCAAAAAAAATACATTTTCTGACACCCTTTTGGGACTTTTAAATCTTGCATAGGTTTTCAGGTCTCTTTCAGTACCGTACAAAGTTTTCCTATGATCTTGGAGAGGAGGCCTAATTGCCCTATCTTCTAGGGTTTCTCTATTCTTTGTTTCAAATCTCCTACCAAAAGTTTGATTAAAGCTTCAAACCTTCTGTCAGTCAAAGATCTTTCCCAACCCTACTTGGAATCGTACGGATTCTGTACAGTGCCTATATCCCCTGCCTAACTTCACAATTTTACTGAGCTACCAAACTCCTAACCGGGTTACCATAGCTCGCCTAGGGTTTGGTCTTGCAAAACATAGCGTGGTTCTCAAGGTTTCCTACTTCCAAATCTACACAAAAGTGTGGCTCCCCTTTCATATTCTACTATTCTCAGGGAAGTCCCGTGGACAGAGCTTAGAGGGGAGCCATTTATTTGTTTGACTGTCGAAAACAAAGAAAATAAGACTCTACAATCTATTCTATGATCACAAAACACTAAAACAACTCAAAGACTCTTGACCAAAAGTTGGAATACACTTTTTACCATTCAATAAACTCAGAAACAGTGAGGATTCAAGATATTCAGTGTCTCTTTTATGACTGTTTCTCAAGAACTGGGGTGCAACACAGTAAATACAGTCTTTTCTATTCCTTGTAATGCAAAGTTTAACTATAATGCATGTATTCTTAGTCAATGAACTATTTACAAAAGAAAAGATGCTAGAATATGTTAAATAAACTCTGATCCAACGCCAAATAAATGCATATAGACCATATACATCACTGTTATGAAAACACAGAAAATACATAAATTTCTTATTCACACCAGCCAAAATCTCATTACAACTTCTCTATGTCTATCTACGAGCCACACCAATAATTTTTGATGTCTTCCCCATCATTCAAGGGCAGTGGATCGAGAATTTCCCTCATTTCAAGGGATTCCCAATGCCAAAATAGGTTACATGCAACTTGTAAACTACGGTCATGCACCTTTTACCAGCATTTTGTAACTGATCAATATGTTATGATCCTAAAGTTTAGGACCTCAACCTCCTTACTCCGAACTATAAACTCCTCAACAGTCCTTTGGCATCTTTCTTTAACAATGGTCAAGTATTTTGAACACTTTTACTGCCCTATATTGCAAGATAGGCTGTCTAAAACTAATTTAAAACAAAATGTAACAACATGATTAAACTAGGATATCCTAATTCCTAGTGACTAACTTAACACACAAAATAAGACCTTCTAAGGTCCAAAGTAAACACATCAAAATCCCTGACTTGGCTAAAGTCAGTACAAGCCAAAATTGTGAACAAACTTGGTGGAGGTCGTACCTTAGTGCTCCCGCGACCATAAAGTTCATAAAGCAGGTAGGATATACCCACGCTGATTTAAGCAAACAGATCATCACTATAAAGGCTTATGATAATTCAAAAAGAGATTTTGAAGGGGTTATTGAGCTTCCAATTCAAGTTGGCCCGGTTATACAATACACCACTTGTCATGTCCTTGATCTGGACCTCCCTTACAATCTTCTTCTTGGTCGACCATGGATCCATGCCATGCAAGTCGTTCCGTTTACCTATCATCAATGCTTGAAGTTCCTGTTTAATGGAATGGAAGTTACGATACAAGCTGATCCCCAGCCATTTGAATACTGTCGTTCACTCGAAGTTTCTTCCACTCACTCCCATTATTGTCCAGGAGTAGAAATGGGACCACCACCAATATCCTCATCTAACCCATCATCCAATTCATCACCCAACACCTCATCCGCTTCGTCTTCTACATCTGATTCCACTATCACCAAGGTCTAGATCATCGACAAGGGATGTGGTGAGTATGAGATGCGTACTTCTTTGAACGTGGCAACCATGCCACCCTCACCACACACATATGGTCAACCCTCTGAGTATACACCGAAGGAAGAATAAAAGACAGTCACCTTGAGCTCCAAAAATGTGGGAACCAACACTTATGTATCTCCCGTGTTACCACAATATACGCCTAAAGATGATATAAGTCAGTGGATATACCATGAAGAACCTGAACCTACTCCCCCTTTAAAGGAATATTTTCAAGAGATGTATCCTTGGCCCTCTAAGTACATTGAGAAACACAATTATCAAGGGGGAGGTCTTGGTCCAGAAGAGCTAGGAAGAAAGCAGTCGATTGATACTTCCATACGTCCAAAGAATTCAGGCTTAGGCTATGATAAAAAGAAAAAGGGTCTCGTAGCATCGACTAGTACTTCTAACAACGTTAGTGCAGATGATGGTCTTTTGGAAGATATACCAGAGGAAGAGTGTATCATACACGCGTATGATGATGTAGACCATGTAGACCTCTCCATGTTTGAGTGCCTATCCATTTGCACCATCAACCTTTCCCTTTGTCGTCCCGAACTCATAGACTGGAACCTATGCAAAAGCACACCTATCAACTCACTTACCTCAGTGGATACCTATGCACACCTCATGGGATTGGGGGAAGATGAACGCCCTAGTCACAAAAATAAGAAAAAATGAAATCCAAAAGAGTCACCTAGTGAAAACCTGCTTGAGGCACTTCTTGACTCAAAAAAAGTCAAAACAAAGGACGTATCTGACGGTGAAAACCTCAGTGAGGCGCCGGAATATGGGGATGTTCATCTTCCCCTTGTGAGAACATAATGGTCTAAATGATCATCTATCTTGATAGAGGAAACACAAGAAATCAATTTGGGAACTAAAGATGATCCCAAAATCACCTATGTAGCCAAAGCATTGTCAGAAGAAGAGTATTCTACTATCTCCAAGCTCCTTAAAGAAAGTAAGATCAATTTTGCATGGGCATATTCAGACATGCCTGGGTTAGACCCTGTCTTGGCAATACACCATCTAGATGTTCATCCTTATGCAAAACCAGTTAAGCAGAAGCTTCGCAAAATGCACCTACAAGTTGCCCTATTAGTCAAGAAAGAATTGGAGAAGTTGTTGGAAGCCAAATTTATAAGACCCATTGATTACTCTGAGTGGATTTCCAACATCATGCCAGTAGCCAAACCTAATGGGGATGTCAAAATATGTACAGACTTATGTGATCTCAACTAGGCTTATCCTAAAGATGACTTTCCTTTACCGAACATAGATACGTTGGTTGATTTAACTACAGGACACGAGATGTTGTCCCTCATGGATGACTTTTCTGGATACAATCAGATCAAGATTGCACCCGAGGACCAACATAAAACAACCTTCACTACACCTTGGGGCACATTATGTTATAATGTCATGCCTTTCTGTCTTAAGAACGCAAGGGCAACCTACCAACGCGCAATGACCGCCATCTTTCATGATCTTATCCACATAATCATGGAAGACTATGTTGATGATTTGTTAGGAAAATCAAGAATCATAGCAGAAAACCTTGCAGTCCTAAGAAAGATCTTTGAACATCTAGAGCACTACAAGTTGCGCCTAAATCCGAAAAAGTGTGTGTTTGGGGTTACATCAGGAAATTTGTTGGGCTTCATTGTCTCCAAGAGAGGTATAGATGTAGATTTGGCCAAGGTCAAAGAAATTATGGATATGCCTCCACCTTGCAATCTGAAATAGTTAAGAAGTCTCCAGGGTAAACTACAATCCATCAGAAGATTCATAGCACAGTTAGCTGACAAGTGTCAACCATTCACTCACCTTTTGAAAAAGAATACATCCTTCAAGTGGGATCCTATGTGTCAGCAAGTTTTTGACAAGATTAAGGAGTATTTGGCTCATCCTCCCATCCTTATGCCCCCAATCCCAGGGAAACCACTCTTATTGTACATCTCAGCTACCTCAGTAGCACTAGGGGCACTACTAGCACAGCATGATGAGTCATCTAGAGAACGAGCAATCTACTATATCAGTTGAACTTTGGTTGGCTATGAGCTCAACTACTCTTCAATAGAGAAGGCCTGCCTAGCTGTAGTTTTTTGTTCAAAAAATCTTAGACATTACATGCTCAGTCATCCAGTCAAGTTAATATCAAAAGTTGACCCGCTTAAGTATTTGCTCTCCAGAACAACTTTAACTAGCCAAATGGCTAAATGGGTCATGTTGCTGAGCAAATTTGACATAGAATATGTGGATTGCAAAGCTATTAAGGGACAAGTGATTGTGGATCGGTTAGTCGATGCTCCCCTGGTTGATGCACATCCTTTGGTGACATAATTTCCTAATGAAGAAGTCTTTACAGTAGCAGAAGCCACCACATGGACACTATATTTTGATGGGTTGTACACACATAACGGATTGGGGGCAAGCATCCTGTTTGTCACCCCCCAAGGTGATTACATCCCGAAGTCATTCAAACTAGCCTTTCCATGCACAAACAATATAGCAGAATATGAAGCTCTCCTCACCAACCTTAGAATCGCAATCAAATGGAATATAAATTACTTAAGGGTCTTTGGCAATTCACAATTAGTCATCAAATAGGTCAATGATGAGTTTTTAACAAAGGATGAGAAGTTGTTACCTTATAAACGCATGGTCGATGACTTTAAGAAGTCTTTCACCTCTATTCAGTTTGACCAGATCCCCAGAGTACAAAACAAAGCTGTTGATGTGATGGCTACAATTCATTCCTTAATTGAAATGCCCAAGGATCAAAGAAAGTGTGAATTCATGGTTGAACAACTTTTAATCCTTGCATATGATGTCCCTGAGACTAAGATGGTGTGCAAAATTATAGGTCCTGCCTCCCCATGGTATCATGAGATCTATGCCTATCTTCACGACAACATCCTACCCACTGACCTTACCCACAATCAATGCAAGTCATTCATCCAACGTACATCCCACTACATCATCATAGTTGATACTCTTTATTGTCATGGATATGATGGGACTTTTCTTCGGTGTTTGAATGAGGCTGAAGCTCACATTGCGTTAACAAAAGTACATAGCGGTGTTTGTGGGGCCCACTCAAATGACATGGCCTTAGCTAAGAAGATTCTTAGGGCTAGTTACTATTGGCCTACATTGGAGCATGACTCTTGTGACTTCACGAAAAAATGCTTACCCTGCCAGCAACATGCGGACCTGATACATGCTCCTGCTCAAGATCTGCAACCTATCGTAGCACCATGGCCTTTTTCTCAATGGGGTTTCTATTTAGTCAGCAAGATATATCCTCCATCCTCTGATGGCCACACCTTCATTATCACTGCCATTGATTACTTCACTAAATGGGTGGAAGCCATACCACTCTCCTAGATAACAGGTACTCAGATATCCAAATTCATCCTTTACCATATTCTCTATCGATATGGCATCCCCTCCACCATCATTTCTAACAAGAACCAGGTTGTAAAAGAGTTATGTGACACCTTTCATATCCAACATCGGTGGTCCATGCCCTATTACCCTCAAGGTAATGGATAGGTGGAAGCCACTAACAAAACTTCGATCAAAATCTTTAAAAAGGTTGTCAACAGTACTGGTCAAGATTGGCACCTCCACATCCACCCCGCCCTTTGGGATTATCGTACATCCGTCTGCACTCCCACTGGCACCACTTCATATCCCTTTTTTATGGTGTTGAAGCAATCTTTCCAATTGAAATTGAGATCCCATCTCTGAGAATATCTTTGAAGAATCTCATCACTGAAGAAGACTCACGGGTTGCTCGACTCGCTCAATTGGAGCTCCTAGATGAAAAGAGGATCAAAACATACAATCACCTTCATGTGTATTAGAACCGTCTCAAAAAAGTTACAACAAGAAAGTCTTGCCTTGCCAGTTTAACATTGGGGATCTAGTTCTTAAAGAGAATCAGTGTACCCAATAGGACTGAGACAAGGAAAGTTTGAACCTAATATGTTGGGTCCTTATGTTATTATAGAAAAGTATGGATCAGGGGCGTACCGCCTTGCCACACCTGAAGGGGAGCCCCTCGAAGAGCCTATCAACATCATGCACCTAAAGAGGTTCTACACCTAAATCAACCGGGGAATCCTATCTTGTCAATATCCAAAAAATAAAAAAAATTCAAAAATCAGAAAAATTCAAAAAAATAGTAAAGAGAAATAAATTCATTCTATGGCTAAAACCACCCTTGGTGGCACCTTGGATAAGTACGGTTGGTGAAAACCTGGTAACAGGCGTCATCCATAGGGAGCTTAATCATTACCTACCTTGTGTCCTAATTGTTGCATGTCTTCATCCATCTTATCCTCACATCCTAGCCTATCCTATTACTTCATTCGCAACTCATCCTTGGCCACTTGGTATGTTTTGATTGAGTATTGGATGATTATTAGCTATCCATAATCCTAAGCTTTTTCATCCCAATTTGAGCTTATGTCGATTTCACGTCATCATCTAGGGTCCTTCATCGTGTCGGTTTCCTCTAGTTCCCGTCTTGTCCTGTCGATCCTTTTGGTCTTTGTTGAACTATGTTGCCCTTGCGCTTTCATGTAGGCAAGGCTAATCATTTGATCTTCCCCCAGGGAATTTTGACCATCTCGTTCCAGTCATCCATCATCTGTCCCCATCATCCCCTTTTCACTCTTATCCATGGTCAGTTGTCATTTGTCTTTTTCGAACTACGTTGCCTCTGTGCTTTCACGTAGGCAAGGTTGATCATTTGATCCTCCCCCAGGGCATTTGTCAATTGTATCTTTCGTTATCCATCATTGGTCTCCATTTTTCCTCTTTTTGCTTTTATCCATGGCCTTTTCTTGAACTATGAGAGCTCTGTGCTTTCACATAGGCAAGGTTAATATTTGATCAACCCACGATCCCCTAGGTCATTAGGGTGTGTCGGTCATGTGTCAGTATTTTGTATTGTCTCTTGTGTCATGTTGTCAAGTGTGTCCCTCTCTAGCTGGTTCTTCACAAACAGGATCCTCTAGTATCGAAAGATCTGATTAGTGTCAAAAACCCTCTGTCATGTGGGTCATCTTAGTTTAGTATCCATCATCGGTCTCAATAGGATGTATCCTTCCTAACAGACTTCATCAATCCCATCCATCCCCTCTAATCCTATGGCAAAGGATGTTTGAAATTGATTGTGACCTTTTGATTCTTTTGGCTTTTGTTTATTGTTTGAGCTCCCTCTTACAACTTTTCAAGGTCGCCATAATCTATCATATTATGATGTGTTTTGATTGGTTTGATTGGTTAACATAGGGGCATATCTTGATCTTTTATTGTTGGTGTCTGCTGGGTTGTCCCCACGTAGTACCCACCAGGATCTCCAAGATCCTGTGTTATGTTAGGACATCCCTTTGTGCTTGTGATTATCCCAATACCTGGCCCGACCAAAGTCTTTGTCACTTTGGGGTGTTGGGATAACCTTGTCTGTTGTATTTGTTTTATGCATTAGATGCTAACGTGCCCTGGTTTCATATACCCTGGCACCTAATGTCTTATGCTATAGCAAAAATCAGTGCTCTGAAGATGGCAAATTAAAATTAGGAGTGCATTTCATAATCAATTCTGTTGCATTGCATTTATCCCTATCCATTAACCTATGATTTTGGTTGTGCAAATATTCACCTTCTCTTTCTCTTGTTCTTCTCAGGATATCAATGGTTTTTGATAGGTGCAATTTCACACCATCTACCCATGCAAGTTCTTATTGACACTTATGCTTATGTTCATTTCATGTTACATTATAGGTTCATTGCATTTGCATTATTATATTATATTAAGTTATTAAGTCAATCATATTTCGTTATTCTAAGCATCTTAGACTCATTTTCATATCCATACATTTCCATCCTAATTTATATCATTAACATATTACATGCATCACCACCTACATCACAAAATGTTAGAGTCCATATCCATCATACATAAAATCATAAAGCATACATCACATCCTGCATTACACACGTTAGTTGCATCCATATAAGTATCAATATATAACATCATAAACATATACATGTATTACATCATCATGATCACCCATCA
>VDFB02196756.1:56867-68613 GCA_007258455.2 Sequoia sempervirens | reverse complement strand
AACCTATGCAAGATTTAAAAGTCCAAAAAGGGTGTCAGAAAATGTGTTTTGTTTGATAGGTTGTGTGGAGATTTTGGGCAGAAAAAGCAAAATAGTGACTAGTAAGGGCTAGTAGAAACTAGGCCCTCTCAAGACATAAATCAAGAATCGGGTAACTTGAGAGGATAGAAAGAATCTCCAAGATGCCTTCAAATGAACATGAAATGCATGGAAATAGAGCATCTAACTCCCCTGCAAAGAGTTCAAGTCAGATGGAGAAGTTGGCACTTAGACCCTTCTAAGTCCAAGGAAGAATAGTCAGTTGCAAGAAGGTGTGGGTACTCCAGAGGTAAAGCACTAGTGAAGAACTCTTTGAGAAGAGTTGGAGCAAGACTAGGATAGTCTTTTAAGCTCAACAAGAACCCTTGGTAGCAGGTTCTAGGAAGGAGACAGTGGAAATTCTTCTACAAGATAGTGCTAGCAACCTTTGGAGTCAGCTTAAATCATTTCCCTTAATGGTAGGAGCAGGGGTAAGAGACTTAACATGATCCATAATCAATAAAATAAGACCTTCATGGAGGATGGGAGCTCTCCTATTCTTTAGATGGTCATATATAGAGACCTCTAAAGTTGAAAGAAAAAATAAAGGAAACAAAGTGAACAAACCATGTCTGGAATGGTTGAGGAGAATAAAATGGTGACTGAGAATAGCCATAAACCTCCCATCTAGAGTCACATAATGCATAAGCACCTCAACAATGTTTGCCCAAATTTTCTTTGAGGGATTTTTCTATCATAACCCCAAGTCTCTAATTTAACTAATTTCTTTGACTCATCATCTTTAAAAAATTGGGCCATCACCTCCTCATTACCCTTTTTATCCTTGAAGAACTTACGACCAACCATCAACATCCCAGTGATAGTATCAATTAAATTATCATTTACCTCCACTTCCTAACCGCCAACCTTGAGCTTGTGATTGTGCTAGAAAGAAACAAATTACACCAAGGCATTGGGGTCATGCCCATGTAGCCTCTCCAAGAATGGAGTAAAATTTCCATGCAATAGAATATTCCAAAGCTTCTTGTTTCTCTGAATGTCCCCATAGGAATGCGGCTTGATTCTACTCCTATCACCACCCATGGCTAGCAACACTAGAAACACCAAACCCTTGTGAATAACACTTAGATGAAGACCAAAGAGCAACAAAACACCCACAAACTGTGTGAAATGGAGGAAGGTACTAGACCATGAATGACGCATCAACTCAACCCATACCATCATTCCTCAATAAAATCCTATATTTCTTGGGAAGGATCGATCCCTCCTCCCATGAATGAAAATAATTTAATTTGACAACCTCATTGGAAAAAAAATCTACCAACCAGTTTCCTTCTTGATAAACATGAGAGATACAGGTCTCCTCACAAGATCCTAACATGATTATCATATCCTTAATGAGCTGATCAACATCCCAACTCAAAGGATGGGTGCCACATAGATAATTTATTATGTTCAAAGATTCTCCTTCAACCCACATTTTAGAGTAGCCCTTACTGATTGTAAATCTAACACTTATTAATGCATCCTTCACCTCTACGTACTGATTAGTCTGAGTACCCAACGAGAGTGCCACCATGCCAAGAAGTCTACCAACATCATTTCTTAACACCCCATACAACCTATAGGCCTAGGATTTCCCTTTGCAGCCCCATAAAAGTTAACTTAACCCAACCAAAGGGAGGACACTACCATTTAGTGTTCAATATGGCAACAAAGCTTGACTTATAATTCAAAATAGGAATTGAAATAATCTTCTAGTTAGAAGTTACCAGGAGCTCGTAGCCAGCAAGGCAAGTAGAAGGGACACACCAAGAAAAATCAAAATGAATAAGAGAAAAGTTCCCAATAATGACTTGTCGAATATTGATAAAAAAATTATCAACCTTAAGGTTAGACTCATGAAAGATCTTGTTATTTCTTTCTTTCCATAATCCCCAAGAAATATGTGGGGCCATAAGGTCCCACAAACACTAAAGAACCAGAGGGGAAGAAGGGAAAGTCCATTGCTCAAAGAACTTAGCAAGAAAATTCAAAAAGACCCAACCAATATTCCAAAGTCTAAGAAATTTACTCCAAAGAGAAAAAAAAAATCACATCCAAGGAGAATGTGGAAAACACTTTCACCATCAGCTTCACAAAGAACACATCTATTAGGAATCACAAACCCTCTCTTACAAAGGTTTTTTTGTGTTAAAACTTTACCTTACATAAGCAACCAGAAGAATACATCCACTTTAGGAATAAACTTCTTATTCCATAGCCTCCCCCAAAAAGGAAAAGATGCAGACGCTTCCAAAGAACTCAAGATAGTAGAAGCCACTAAAAAATTGCAACTAGCATAGTGGGGCCAAATGACTCTATCTAGTTTAGGAAAAGAGGGGACCCAAATCTTACATAAGAAATCCTTCAAGAGCTTCAAAGATGAGTCCCAATCCTCAAAAATTTTACATTACACATCCTCAAAATAATTAGCCACCTTAAGCCCAAAGAGGTTTTTGCACAAAGGGACAATAGGGGGGCCCAAGGAAGACAAATAAGAGGGCTGACACCACACCAAATAGCTTCCCAAAACATAATACTTGTATCATCACCCAACAACCACTTAACACCTTTAGCAATCAAGTCCCTGCTAAGAATAATATTCATCTAAAAACACAAACCAAAGGGGATCTCTTGTGAAGTCAATAAGTTCCAAGGTCTCTCCAATCCATACAAATACTTATTATTCACCAGAGAGGCCCACCCAATATCCCCATTCAAGAGGCTCCAAACATTTGTTGAAAAAAGAGCCTTATTAAAGGATTTTAATTTTCTAATACCAAGACCCTCCCACTTCTTCAGTCTACACATCGACTCCCAGGCCACAAGAGGAATTCTACCTTTGGTCGCAACCCTCGACCAGAGGAACCTTCTCATTATTTGTTCCATTTTTTCTTCAAATTTATAGGAATCCTGAAAAGACTCATAGCATATAGAGGAAAATTTTGGAGAGTGGAAGAAATAAGTTGAATTTTACCTACCTGATTGAGGAGCACACCTTTCCAACCCGCTAGCTTCTTGCTGAATTTTTCCAACAAACCCAACCAAAAGGAATATGGAATCTTAGGCATACACAAAGGGAGGCCCAGATAAGAAGATGGGAGATCACCTTTATTGCAAGACAAAATTCTATCAAGCTTAAGTTGCAAAGTTCAAGAGTATTGAGGAAAAAATATCGACTCTTAGGAAGATTTATCTTCTAACCAAAAGCCTTCTCATAGTCAACCTACAACATCTTAACAACTCTAACTTCCCTAATAGAGGAATCATCCATCAAAATAATTTCATCAACAAATTGTTAATGGGTAATTGAATCACATTTGGAGGAAGGTGACAGACCCCTCAAAGCACTAGTATGAAGCGCCTTTTGGATATTACGACCCCAAGCCTCTACCATCAAAATGAAGAGAAGTAGCAAGATAGGGTCTCCTTGCCTTAACCCATGTGAACTTTGGAAGAATGGAGGAGAACCATTCACCAGGACAAAAATGAGGGAGAAGAAATCAATTGTTCAACAAGCTACAAAAACTTCTTACAGAAAAGAAATTGGTCCAATACATTCAAAATAAATCTCCAACTTACTTTGTCATAGGCTTTGAGCAGGTCCAACTTCAAGAAGAAACCCAGTTTCTTAGAAACATTAATGGAGTGAGCAAGCTCATGAACAATAATGATAGAATCAAGAATTTGATGGCCCTTAACAAAATCACTCTGGTGCTTTGAGATCAAATTCGGCAATAATTTTTGCAATCTAGTGGCAAGAACTTAGAAAAAAAATTATAAATAGAATTGCAGACTAATCAGGCAATACTCACCAAAGCTCCTTGCATCAGAAAATTTGGGAATCAAAACAATAAAAGTCTCATTAATCTCTTTGAGAAGAATTCTACATCCAAAGAACTCCTTAGTGACATTAATCACATCCTCAGAGATGATCTCCCAACACAACTAGAAAAATGGAAAGGGAAATACATCAGGACCAGAGGCCTTGTTACCTTCAAACGAGAAAACCACTTCTTTGACTTCTGAGGCTGATGGAATAGCTATGAGCTCCTTATTCATATTCTCTGTCACAACTTTAGGAATAACTTCTAGAGAGGCATCCACACACCTTTGATCCCATATCAAATCATCCATCAAGAGTTGTATAAAGAACCTAGCCACCACTCTTCTAATAGCCTCCTCATCTACCAACAGTGAACCATCAACACTAATCAATGATATTCTATTAGATGACTTATGCCTAAGAGTAGTGTTGGGTGAAAATTATGTAATCAACTTTCGACAAATTACACAACTTGAACTTCAGCCACAGCTATGTGAGATATGAATCTCTCCTCTCGGAAAGGGGAGGCGCCCTTCTTACTACTAAGAGAAACAATAGTAAATCACAAAATTAATTACACAATGTACACAAAATTCACGGAGTGGGGGGGGTGTGTTACTTTCATCCTTCTCTCTTTTTTCAGAGAAGATGTTTACAATGCTTCACGTGTTGGAAGTTCCGAATTCTTGATAACTTAAAACTAACAACCAGCATTAATGCCAATATCTCTATCTCGTCAAAGCGAAGCGTAGAGATACCAGAAGTAATTAACAACAAACAAAAGAAAATAAAAAGGGAAAGCTCACGAAGGCACAAAGTCGTTCCGTAGCTTTATCAATGTTGGATCTGCATAAACGTACCGTTTGCTACGTTAGAAGCACAAAGTCTTCTTAGACGCAACAATTCTTCAAATAGCATGAACGATTACAAGCACAAAGTCTTGTAGATCATCCAACAAGAGTGTCAATAGCACGAACGATTACAAGCACAAAGTCTTGTAGATCCTTCGACAAAGTATCCAATAGTATGAATAATTACAAGCACAAAGTCTTGTAGATTATTCAACAAGAACATGCAAGAGCATGAATGATTATAAGCGCAAAGTCTTATAGATCATTCAACCAATGATAAAAGAAATACAATGCAATCTAAATAACGAATGTAACACAAAGTTTACATCAACTACTTAGAGTCTTTCAGATTCCTCGAACTAATCACTACCAAATCGAATCAACTTACAAAAGTATCAAATCCAACGCAAAGTTTGGCTTGCAATCCTTTTCTTTATTGATTGAATCTCATTCACAAAGCATGAACGCAAAGTTTCACAAATTTGCTTACAAAAGGGCAGCACTTCGTTGCAATAGACTAAAAGATCATATTACAATGAAAATCCCTCACATTATATAGAAAGAGGGATGAGCAAAAGAAGGAAAGAGATTGAGAAAATCAGGGAGAGTTAGGTGAGCGATTTTGGGAAATCTCACCTAACTTTGACCAAAGTCAAAGTGTAATTTGTTTTGAAAATATTACATCTTTGGACTTGGTGTAATTACATTTACAAAATGACATTGAAAATGTAGAAATATTTACAAGATGCATAATGGGATGCATAGGAAATGTCTAACACTGGAGAATAGGGGCGCTTCATGTTCTCTTTGCATTGGGCGCGGAAGTCTTCAAATTTCCTCCTAGTCTCCCTGCAGACTTTCATACAATGGTGTAATCCACAATGGTGTGAATTCTGCATTGATTGATCTCATGGCAGATGAGTGAACCTTTTTGCACCTGTCAAGATGCGTCTTCAGGTTGTCCAATGTGAGCCTTGTATCACAAATGATGTTCAGCGAAGCTTCTGAGAAGTCTGAACTGTCGATCAAATTTGTGATGGCTTCCTTGAAGATCAGGGATATTTCTGTGGCCGGTAGGAAGATACGATTGTCCTCAAGAAGTTGACCAGGCAACTCTCTGATACTTTTGTCAAGAATGTTGCGATGCCCGTCGACATCTTCCTGTACTTGGTGAAGATCTTCAATGAGAGATTGAACCACTTGAATCCTGTGTTTCAGTGATTCTCTTACCTCTACAAACTTTTCTTTGTCAGGAATTACCCCAACCTCCACCAATTTGCTGAGCTTTACCTGTTTCATTTCCAACCATGACAACAGGCATTTTTCCATGTCTCTGCACTCCTAGGAAAGTACACTCTTTTCTTTATCAAGCTTTGTGGTGAGCTTGGCCAACATGGTAGTTTTCTCATCCCCAGCCAAAATTATCTGAGATCCGTGTTCGATGATCTTCTCAACAAAATCATATAACACCCTGCCTTTGGAGGCAAACTTCTCAGCTTTCTTGACAGCTGGGTCTTCAATATTTACCACTGTCAGTGATTGTGCATTACTTGGAGAACCGGAAAGTCTCTTTACAACGGTGGCATAATGCTCTACCCTTTGTTTGTACATGTTACGAGATTGCTCAACTTTGTCCAGCCTTCCTGCCAAGATATCCAAAGTGACTTGCGCATCGGCTTTTGCACTTTCGTTGGTAACCTTGCCAAGCTAAACCTTTGTCACTGTGTAGTCCTCCATATTGACATCACCTTCTTGATTCGGTGGTATGCCAATTTTAGCATACGTGTGGCCAGCCTTATCAACATTCAACCTCGAGTATACTTTTGCCTTTTTCTTTCCTTTGGCCTTTGGAAGAACTATCTCTTCAAGGTCGAGCTCCTCTGGAGAAATCATTTGCTTTTTACGCTTCGACACTTGAGATATTAGCCAAGGAGGAAGAAAAGAAGTGTGAACTTTTGGATTTCTTGTCAAATTCGATCGCCATTTCCACCCCCTCACGAGTTATTGTCACATCTGAACTCACCATTGGTATCGTGACAATTGGAGAAGTGTTTGTCATCATCGCTCCTGTAGTTGACACATTGAGCTGATCACGCATTGACTCATTCATGAAACAATTGAATTCGTTCTCAGAAGTAATATCATATGTTGGCGAAGAAAAGCTAGGAATGGATGATGGTGGGCTTGACAGTATATCAACCGTATGGATGCTTGTCACTGAAGGAGTAACAAGCTGGGTTGATGCTGCAGGGATAGGGGATATCTCAGCTGCAGGAATGCTTGTGGTAGGAATAGGTGACGAGGGAATGGGAGGTGGAGGAGTTCTTGACTCAAGAGGGGTATGAGGAACGTTTGAAATCAGGGGCGATGATGTTCTGTGGATTTCCTCAACTACGTTCTCGGGAGGAGAAGTAGTTATTTCTTCATCATGCTCGGGTTCTTGTTGATCACCCTCTTGTCTCTCTGATTCTGGCTCACCTTCGAAGTCACCTTCAGATCCTTCTTTAGAATCTTCATCAGACTCTTGCTCACTTTCAGAAACCTCTTCAGCATCGGAGTCTGCTTCTGCTGAATCTTCATCTTCAGCGGATTGGTCGCTTGAATTATCTTCTTCATCGGAATCTACCTCCTCTAGAATGGGATTTTTACGCTTTGAATGAGATGGATGGGATTCCGGCTTCTCTGTCTCTTGGACAGCCTGGGTATCTTTCTTGCCAACAGTGAACTTGATCCTTGGACCTCTTCGTGAAGAAGTGGGAACGGCCGCTGATTTGTTTTTGTCGCGGAGTTCTTGCTGTTGGCGTGCTTCTGCCTCAGACTCTTCTCCTTCTGAGTCTATCCTGAAACTTTTCATCGTATGACCATGTTTGTGTAACCATTCTTCTGTGTTGGCTAGGATTGGCCTCAGCCTTTCTCTCATGCTGGTGACCTCTTTCCTAGACCACTGTATTGCAGGCAACGGCCTCTTAGCAATGCCTTGCTCATCATAGACAGCGTTCATGATATCACTGGATCCTCAAAATCCTGGGTGCGAGAGATACCAACATCTGATTTGTTGAGCTGTCCCGATGCAATAGTCCATTTTCTTGTGGCTGCCATCTGCGCGTCAGCCGGATGTCTTCAAGAAACCCGATTTTTGTGTTGGTGACCCTTTTTTGCAGCTTCTTTCGACATCTCATTAGTCAAAATAAAACCTATACACTGTATGGTTTTGATGGTCATGATGCGCATCTCGGCGCATGAGCGGACTTAGCTTTTGTGTAGTTGGGATAGTATATCGGCCAATGGTCAATGGGAACTTGAATCCACGCTTGTGGTTGCTTCTTCGTTCTTTTTGCATTGAAATCAACTGTTTGCATGTTTCCATGAGAACCCACTTATCTGAAGGATAACGTGGTAGCATGTAAGGACAACCAGTGTAGCATCCTACTCTCAAATGCAATAGCGTTAGAGGTGGAGAAAAATACGGCATCAGCTTCTTGACCACTATAAGCCCTCATGGAACGCTCTTCTAACACTTTCCAAAATTTGGATCAAAGGATTGAAGAGTAAGGGTGCAAAGCATCAGTGGCAGATGCAAAGGAAATGATGAAAGCTCTCCTTTAGCTCAAGTGATGGAAATATCTCTACGTACGGGCACCATCATTCGATTCCCCTTTGTAGATAGACCTGGGAATTGTCTCGTCACAGCTGCTGCGTACACCAGGTAAGAAGTCATGTAGAACTTTAATGTAGAAGGAGCATTAATCAACTGCTCGTGCATCTCATCACTGATTTGTTTACCCCAGTCAATATGCACCTTCTGCCTCCTTATGATCCTGATGTACTCATACATCCAATCGTGAAAGGTGGATGATTCCGGCAAACCCTTCACTCTGCTCAGAAACGTGATCATATCCTTGATGTCATCTTTGAAGTCACTTCTCAGGAGTCCTTTCGGCCATCTAGAAACAGACGATCTAGGATTTTTGAGCCATTGAGTATTTATCAACTGTTTGGCTTTATTGGGATCAACATCGAAAATCTCCTGTGCTTTTGATATAGAAATGTCAATATATTTATCCATGTGAGGAACCTTGAAGACAATGTCAAAGAAATCGGGGTCGAGTCTTAGAATCTCGTGCCCGGAAGAGTCGATCACACTTCTGCTTTCTCGGATGTAATGAGACGCAATTTGAAGAACAAATTCAGTATTATGCGCAGCTGTGGGGAACATTGCCACCAAGTGGAGATTGCTGTGTACGATTGCCCTCATTGAATCATGGAGAGGCTTCATCTCTGTCAACTTTGCAAAGTCAACCAGGTCTTGATGGCCAACTTCTTTATCCTTTATTTCTTCAACTTTCGAAAGCACCATAGTTGGCGGATAGACGCCTTGATATTTGTACTTCATTTTTCTTTTTGCTTTCAAAGAAGAAGGAGGCTTCGTAGCAGTCATCAAAAGAAACTGGAACACTGAGCACTCTAAACTTGACGATCTCTGAGAGTAGACTGCAATCCGTCTAGCCAGAACAAACACCAATTGTTAGGGAACATGGGAAAGCGTGAAATGAGCACGAGGGTGGAAAAGCATGGAGCGGATGGCAAGGCACGCAAAATGATGCATGAATGCAAAAAAATGAGGCTCAGGAATGCACTGGTCAAAAATGAAGTTTATTTGGGAAGATCTGGGAAAAGCCTGAAAAAAGTGTAAGGGCGCTAAAATTCAGTGCCCTTACATTCTGAGAAAAATTGCTTTTGGTGTAAGGGCGCTAAATTTTAGCGCCCTTACACTTTCCAGTGTTAGGAAATTTTTAGATACCTTTGAAATTTCAAGGCGCTTAATTTCAGCGCTTCTGCAATTTCATGATAATTTGTCAAATGCAAATGTAGAAGGGAAAGGCGAAAGCACTTTGAGCTTTTGACATATGAAAATTTGTAGAAAGCTTTTGAAACTCATGTCTTTGGCGATGCATACGCATTCAAGGGTTTCATCAAGAAATCTTTCCTTTTGTGAGATTGCAAAGTTTTCTTCAAAGCATATGAAAGGAACGGCATGAAAAACGCGCTGAGAACAATGTTGGAGAGATACGAGTTTGTGAGGAGAACCGGACAAAACATGGAACACAGAAATGGCGTTGTGTGAGGGAAGAAAGAAACACGTAGAGATAAAAAACACGAATGGAGAAGGGAAGAAAAAGCATCCCAAACAATGAAAAAAGATCCCATTGCGTAAGGAGAGGGAAAAAACGCGAATGGAGAAGGGAGGACGCGAATGAAGAAAATGAATGAATCAAAACGCGACTGAAGAACAACATGAAAAGGATTAAAAAAAAAACGTAAATACACTAGATCATAGAAAATAAGGAAAAGACAAAGCAAAAGACTTACCAGAACCAAGGCGCGAAAATTTGCTAAGAAAAGAATGGCAAAACTCCAAAAAATGTGATTTGCAGTTGAAGTGCAATTCGCCCAGCAAGAGGAAAATGAGATAAAAAGAAATGCAAACAATAAAATGGCGAACTTCATTCACTTAAGTGAAAATGAAAATAAAAAACCTAACTCAAGTCGTGCAATAAATTTAGGCACGAAAAGTGGCACGATTGACGAAAAACGCGAAATTGTGAAGAAACGTGCCAGAAGGGAAAAAAAAAGTTAAGTGTCGAAAGAAAATGTAATGGCGCTAAAATTTAGCGCCCTTATATTTTTTGGAAATTCACTACATGTAGGGGTGCTAAATTTTAGCGCCCTTACATTTCCAGACTTAGCCAAATTTTTGGATTTTCCCTGCAAGAGCGCACTTTTTCAGTGCTATTGCATCTTCTGCAATTTGCAAAGTAAGAATAGTGAAACATCGCAAAAGATCTCATTTCGAAGGTCTTTGCGAGGTGAACAAGGGGGAATGCTCGAATTGACTATTCGAGACTTGGGAATGCATTTCGAGGTGGCTTGAAAATCACTCCGTTATGCTTACTTGAACTTCACGAATCCTAGGAAACGGACAAGTTTCGTGGGGGGGTTATTCGTGGAACAAGCGCTACTAGATTCCGTGATAACAACTGGCTCTTGCTGGGGATCTTCCTTCGGTTGTTCTTTAGAAAAGAACAAAGGGAGAAGAAATCCAGAATTCAAGTGCCTTTATCCATCCATTGGGCTTGGAGTCAGGCGATGACGATGACAAAAATGAAACACAAAGACTCAAAAGGACTTGAAAAATAAAAATTATTTACATACCAACGCCGACTCCTTTACTGCATAAAGTGTTTGAGATGTTGCCCACTGTGAGGAAGGGAAAATGGCGTCCCATCTCCGTATGCCAACATGAAACTATTTTCACCATGCAACTGATGTATTTGGAAAGGTCCAGTCCATAGTGAATCAAATTTCCCGTGCATACCTTTTGGCTCTCTTCGTTTGTCCCATAGGAGGACGAGGTCACCAACTTGAAATTCTCGAGACTTGGCCTTCTTTTCGAACAGCTTCTTCTCTTGATCCTAGTGTTCCGCAATGCGGTCAGCCACCTGAACTCGATTCTCTTCCAATTCGGAGAGATACATGATGCGCTTGTCGACAGAATTGTCAAACGTCTCATCCTCAATGGCCTTAGCCAACTTGAGGGCTGGTAGTTCCAAAGTTATAGGAATCTCGGCATTCAATCCGTATAAGAGCTGAAAAGGAGACATGCCGATAGCTCGCTTCGGAGTTATTCTGTCTGCCCACAAAGCGTCAAACAAAGCCTTGTGCCACAAATGTTGATTCTCGTCCACCAGCTTGCGGATTATAGTTACCAGATTCTTGTTACTAGATTCCGCTTGACCATTACCCTGCGGATAATAGTCGGAAGAATGTGACAAAGTGATACCATGCTCGAAACAAAACTCCATGATCTCATTTGACGAGAAAGCAGAAGCGTTGTCCACAACAATCTTGTTCGGCACACCGAACCTGGAAATAATATTCTCTTTTAAGAAATTGCACACCACTTCTGAAGTAGCATGCTTGGTAGGTA